>CAHIKZ030005336.1:1575000-1800000 GCA_903632075.3 Acanthosepion pharaonis
GGTATCTTGTTGTCCATTGTGCCATCAATGCATACTATTTTGCCTGATTCAGCTACAGCAAAGCACCCTTAAATCATAATGCTGAAGCCACTATGTTTAACTATTGGCACCAAATTCTTTTCTTCAAAAGCTGTATGAGGAACTTACCAAAAATACCACTTATTGTACCTCCCAAAAAGCTCTTGCTTTTTCTAGCTAATTAATATGAGCTTTGGCATAGTTGATCTAAACTTATTTGTGCTTTTTCATAAGCAGTGGTTTTTTCTAGACATTCTGCTATAAAGACCAGCATCATTTGGATTTCATTGCACAGTAGATGTATGCACATTGATTCCAACATTGGCCAGGAAGCTTTGGAGAACCACAGAAGTCACAGCAGGATTCACCCGAGTTTGCCAAAACCTGTCTACTTGATCTTGCAGTTATTTTTCAAGGATTACCACTTCTTGATTGCGATGCCATCATACCAAAGGCATTCCATTGATAAATAATTTGTCACACAGTGGTGACGTGCTCTCCAAACCATTTTGATAGCCTTTTACAGCCTTCTCCATTATTATAGACTTCAACTAAATTCAAATTTTTTGAAGCTTCAGTCCTTTTGTTATTGGCATATTTTTTTCTTAAGTTTTCTCCTTAACTGCACCATTTTGCATGCACAGTTATATTGGTTGACTATAGTATACATAGCTTACCAAAAAAATGATCATGTGTCATTTTGAATTTTACATGTGCACAAAAAAATATTTGCACTGGTAACCATGTAAAACAAAATTACAGAATGAAAATGTAAGGGTTCACTTACTTTTACACATGTTAATTTTTAATTAATATTTTTATTCCAGATTGATAAAACTTTTTGAAAGTGGTTGTAATTCATTTAATAAAGATTTTTCTTAATAAAGATTTTTCTTAATAAAGATTTTTCTTAATAAAGATTTTTCTTAATAAAGATTTTTCTTAATAAAGATTTTTCTTAATAAAGATTTTTCTTAATAAAGATTTTTCTTAATAAAGATTTTTCTTAATAAAGATTTTTCTTAATAAAGATTTTTCTTAATAAAGATTTTTCTTAATAAAGATATAGTTTATTTGGAAAAAAGAGAATTTTTTTTCTTACACTTACTTAAGGATTCACTTACTTTTGCACAGCACTGTACATAGTTCAAAGCCATAAATTCTTATTAGGGCTAAAGGCCAGACAGACCTTCAACAGGAAATCCTGCCATACATAGAGCATGTTTTCAGCATACCTTTATAAATCATCTTTTATATCAAACATTTTTTTTTTTATTATGCTACAACTATCTTCATTATTACTATAATGGTGGCATTGATTAAATACCAAAAATCCTTATTTAAAACAACAACAAAAAATAACTATAGAATTAAATCTTTGAGTTTTTAGGCTGGAGAGAAAAAAATAACTAATCTAAAGGGATTAAAATCAAGAAAGCCTATCAAATGCTTACCAAACATAAAATTTTAATTTTGACAACAGGAAAATTTTTCAATGTTCATATAAAGTAGTAGTGACTAACATTTCAATCTAACCCACTTCCCAAAATTCTGACCAAATGTATTTTTAAAAAGATTTATTGGACAGACATCTTTTCCACATGATCTCTACACAATCATGAAATGGTTATCATTGACAGTGAGAGACTGGTACCATATCACAATGACTGTCATTAATTCCTTTTATAAGGAAATTAGTTGCAATGTATTTCAATGTGCCATCTGAAAAAGCTTATATTAATTCCACTTGAAAATTTGTAGTCAACTTAAAAAGTATTGTTGTCATTAAATACTTTTATTAACTTAAGTTTTGTATTTCCATAACTAAATACAGTCTTTTCACAAATAATTTTTATCACTTGCTGCTTTTCTGACATGTTCATAAATGCTTATTTTTTTAATTTTTTTTTTTTAATCATTTTACCCCGAACAAAGAAAAAAAGCCACTAAACATAAGGGGTTACTGAGTGTTAGAGAATATGAAAAAAAAAACATTATTAAGGAGAGAGAATGGTAAAACAATAATTAAGACAGAAGATAATGATTTTTTTAAATTTTGAAAATCACAGTTGACTGGGAAGCAAGAAGTCTGTCTGAGTTCCAGAAGTGAGAAGTGCCATAGAAGATGCTGTTTGAATATAACTTAGTTATATATAGATATTTCAAGTGTAAAATGAGGAGACCTTGATGCCAATCTATCTATTATTAGATTCTAGGTACCAGAGAGGAAAGTTCATTAGAACAATTACCATAAAAATATTTATAGAAAAAGAACAGGGAAGCTATGTTATGACAGTGGGAAAGTGACTAAAAGTGAGATGCCAGGCCAGGACCAATAACATTACAGATTCTTTGGAATTTTATCAAGAATATATAGCAGAAGCATGAGACCAAAGTATTCAAACCAAGGATGAATGGTAGACTTATCAATATATTATTGATTCTGGTGAGAAAAATTGTCTAGCACAACACAAGAGAACCAACTTTCCTAGCAGCAAACCTCACAATTGATTCAATAAAATCTTTCCACTTCATGTCTATTGAAAACATGAATCAGAAAAGGTACAACGAATCACTCTCCTGGATGTTAGCATTAGCCATGCTGATGGAAGGTAAAAAGGGTTCTCTAAGATGATTATTTATGTGCAGATTATATATGATATAAATATAGTTTTAAGGTGTGCTATATATGGGTAATGTGTTCAATATCAAGAATAGAGCATATGTAAATATAAAAGTGGATAGTGAAGTTAACACTGAGCAGCAGTGCATTTCATTCTTGAATGCAATCTGCAGGCTATGTGTATTATGTGATGGCTCAACTAATTATATATGCTGTTCAATGGAGCCTTATGTATAGTAAGGTCAGGTATTTCTGGTTTATTGCATTATCCTAATGGTTATTGCATAGACAGCAATGGTTATATTTCACATCATTCTAAAGTGTATTGAGTTGAAATAATCATGGTTCAGAATGTAGTTTTTGGTGTATATATTATATAACAAAAACTTTTTCTAAGTTTATCAGATGACCAGCAAAACATATACAGATATTTTTTTTTCAAAATTATATATTTGTTAGATTCTCTTCTAAATACCTGTCTCTCATATGCTCACTCATATGAATAAACAAATGTTCCATTGTTATAAATAGCAGTAATTATGAGCACTTCCTTAAAAAATAACTTTAGTAAATTTTATTGAATATTCCACACTAAAATATTGTTTCTTAAACAAATCAGGTCTGCCATTAATGTATGCATTTATGTGAACCTTTCTTTTAAAAGGGTAGGGTTGGTAATGTGCATACCACACTACACCTTAAAATCTTAACTAATACACTCCACAGGTTATTCAGTGTGTCTCCAGCAGCTGACATGGGAGGGGCCTGTTACAGTTAAGAAAAAGCATCTAAAGCCTTCATTCATCAAGCTAAGTCTCAAATTCATGACCACATACAATCTCTTTCTTCAACAGATTTCTATAGTAAAACCATTAGCAATGAATCTACATGATATATAATAACCATACTGTAGAAGTAATGCTTTCAATTTATGTCCATTGACAGTTCTATCCTTGATTGTCCATGCATTTTTATTTAAAAATATACTGCAATGTATTAATATATTAGAAACATTAGCAGTCATATATATATATATATATATATATATATATATATATAAAAAGTACTATTTTTCAGTAATACTTGCCTTAATTTCTGTGAACTCATGATTTGCATTTTATTGAAATTGAATGCACAAAATAATAACTGCATATATGTACTGAAATGAGCATTATGGGTAGTAAGGTCTGGTATTTCCGGTTTATTATATTATCCTAATGACTACTGGGTAGGCGGTAACAGATATATTTCCATTTATTCTAAAGACCATAGAGTAGAAAGAATTGTGGGTCAGTATGTGGTTATTGGGGGAGAGGAGTAATGGACTTTCCTATCAATTTTAGTGCAAGAGAGCCCAAGAGTTCAGTTTAGAAAGAAACCTCTACATTACCTATACATCTGATTATCATTGACAAGGCTTGTGTCATCTAATTATCATTAAGAAGGTTTTTTTTTTTAAGAAATGATAAAGTAATGGCACACAGCATACCACAAAGTTCCAAACAGGCTTCTTCAAGTTTTATTGCCACATTTAACCTCATCAAAATTGTCAAAACCTAAAGACAGTACATGTACTTTAACATGACAATCTTTTAGAAAGAGATTGCTTGAATTCAGAGATTTCCTTCACTTAAACTTGCTTCCAAGTCAAAGCAAAAGAACTCAATCTGACCTACTATTTAATCCATAGATTCCTGCTTTTTCCAAGTGCATTAACACAAGTTAACAGAATAAAGTGAACATAATAAAATCAACTGGAATAAAAATCAGCTTAACAATAACAGATTATTTGCACACATGTACCTGGAAATTTCCTCACCAGATCTACAAATAAGTTTTAATAAATTCAGTCTGTTCCATGCTTTTCATCCATTTTAGTTAGATGAAGTCTTTCCAGTGGATCTTTTCCAGTGGATGAAACATTACACACAAGTTTTTCACTTTATTTATACATACATACATACATACATGCATGCATGCATGCATGCATGCATACACATACATACATACATACATACATACATACACATACATACATACATGCATGCATGCATGCATACATACATACATACATACATACATACATACACATACATACATACATACATACATACATACACATACATACATACATACATACATACATACATACATACATACATACATACATACATACATACATACATACATACATACATACATACATACACACATACATACATACATACATACATACATACATACATACATACATACATACATACATACATACATACATACATACATACATACATACATACATACATACATACATACATACATACATACATACATACATACATACATACATACATACATACATACATACATACATACATACATACATACACATACATACATACATACATTACATTTTACATAACACATTTTACATGTTTATACATTCTTCATACATACATATACATACATAGGATACATAGGTTACAATTACTATGTTACATTAATACTGCATACATTATACATATAAACACATACATTTACATACATTAAATATTTGTATCTATATGTTTATAAAAGAATACTGCTTATTATAAAAACATACTTAAAATTTGTATCTATAAAAAGAATGTATAAACATAAAAATGTCTTAAAATGTGTGTGTGTGTGTCAAAATATATAGATCATTATTATTACCAGAAGCAATAAGTTATTTACTGTAAAAACCAAAAATTACTGGACATGTAAGTAGAATTAAAAGTGAGAATAATATCTCTTGAGTTATGGATATTCAAATGTCAAATGCTTATTGCATGTTTGGCATGAGTAAGCTGTCTAAACTTACTGGGTAGTATTACTCTAAAAGAAAAAAAAAATTAGTCATGGTGGATGTTACTAATAGGTGAAAAAAAAAATTTCATGACTGTGATATTGGCTAAGAACATTCTACTACCTGTACTCTTAAATCGTTCTCTCAGCTCCTCTTGATTTCTTTTTCTAATTTCAACATAATAGCAAAGCAATCATTATGACCAGTTCACTTTAACAGGTGGGTAATCATATTTCTACATATAGAAAGAACACCTGGCAATACAATCCTAGGACTGCCTGTATATCATTTACCACAGAATGTATTTTATTAACAGTTCAATACACACAAAAATTGTGGTTAATTTTCATGATAGGTGGAATCACTATAGCTTCTCTTTCCTTTTCTTGTTATTCATAATTTATAGAGAAGTAATTATTTAATCTCTGGAAGAAAAATGGCCTGCAGTATGCACCAAAATAACAGCTTTTCAAACTGCATAATAGACAGCCAAATAAAAATGTTTCTCTCCTAACAGTAATAACAGGTTACAGATAGTAGCAATAATATCAATATATTTTATCAGAATCAGCTACACAAAAAATTACAAACTTAGTGCTTAAGAAATATAAAAAAATATAACACTAATGTAGAATAAACTAAAAAGTATCAAATTATCTACTGTGCAAAATGACTAACTTATTGTCAGAGATTATATATATTAATCCCTCCCTAAACTATACCAGGTATCTTTAACTACTCCTTTTACACTGTTAAATTACAAAAACTTACACTACCCATCAATTTTAATTTCATTTTTGGAAGTGCTATCTGATGATCCGGCATCCTTTAAAAGGGCTCTGGTGAAATAAATTATTATAATGCTACCTTAAAGTGGTCTGTTTTTCTTTAAACATACTTTTATGAACATTTTTTACAATTGTCATTTAATATATAACTGTCAGGATCATTTACACAAATTCTTAACACATACACACACTTATATATGCAGAGGGGGTACATATTTGTACACATACAAATTTTTTTATTTATTGTATTTCCAACTAACGAATAAAGATACTTTTTATATAATTAACTGTACACAGATGAATAATAAGTAAATATACATAGAAAACAAAAAAAATTGATTTAATAGAAATAAATTTATTTCTATTAAATCAATTTTTTTCTGTTTTCTATGTATATTTACTTATCCATTTTAATGGGTGAAAAAAGTATTTATACAATACAAAAAAGAATACATAATTTTCATTTAATACTTTGTAGAATAGCCATTATTCATTTCTATAACAACCAACCTTTTCTTGTAATTCACAATGACTTGCAAATTTTAGTTGATATTTTGTTCCATTCTTCTTTGCATATGATCTTCAAATCTGGGTTGTTTGTTGGAACTCTAGACTGGATTTGAATTTTCATTTAACACTGCAAATTCTCAACTGGGTTTAAATCTGGAGACTGACTTGGCCATTTCAGGATATTTATATTATTTTTAGCAAGCCATTTCTTTGAAGATTTTGCTTAGGATCATTATCTTGTTGGAAGATCCAATCAGGAGGAAGTTCAAGATTTTCAACCGAAATCATTAAATTTGCTTCCAAAATATTTTGATATACTGTGGCATTCATTCTACCATCTATTACTGATATGTTGCCAGTACCTTCCACAGAAAAAACATCCCCAAACCATAATACTGCCACTACCAAATTTCACTGTTGGAACTGTGTTCTTTTGTGTGAAGGCATTGCCAACTTTCCTCCATACATGATTTTAAGAATTATATGCAAACATCTCAATTTTGGTTTCATCTGTCCATAATACTCTTTCCCAATACAATATTTCCTTATTCTAAAGTTCATGAACAAATTTCAACCTGAAATCTGTCTTTTCAATAGCAGTGGAGTTTTCCAAGGGGAGCATGATTTTAGATTGTTCTTGTGAATTTCATTGCTTTCCATTTAGTGACACAGATTCCTTATGAAAGCAAATCATCCTTTAACTCTTGATGAATAACCATTGGATTTTGTTTAATTTGACACATTAATTTCCTCAAAGATCTTGCGGAAATCTTCTGTGGGGCACCTGTTCTTTGGTTTTCAGTTTTAAGTTTTTTTTATACCTTGCAATGAATGAACTAAAAGGCAGTAGATGGAATATTCAGGTTGTCTGAGATTTTCCTGTAACTTTTACCTTCTTTCCAGAGTTTAATAAATAAGTCCCTTTTGCAAATTTGTCAATTCTTTATCTCTTGCCATGATGAAAACCTTGCACAAATATCAAGTATAGAATGCTCCGTTTGTATTTTTAGGCTAAAAATAACTACTGATAACATTGAAATATTCTAGAATATTTCACTTGAATAATCTAGAGTATTAAATCAATTTAAAAGTTTTAATATCTGAAATTCACATTGTACGAATACTTTTTTCAGCCATTAAAATGGATAAAGGAGATTTATTTCTATTAAATCAAATTTTTTTTCTGTTTTCTATGTATATTTAGTTAGTAGATATTTGCGTACTGTTAATTAAATGAAAAGTATGTTTATTCATTAGTTGGAAATACAATAAATTAAAAATTTGTATGTGTACAAATATGTGTACATATAAATATATATATATATATATATATATATATATATATATATATATATATATATATATATATATATATATATTAAAAAGAAGAGGGTACATAAACGTTTTTGGTTGTAATGTGGATTTATTGAGAAAAAATATTATACTTTGTTTTACATAATTTCAATGACACGTGTTTCTGGTCTGGTCTACTTAAAGAAAGAAAATTCGGATTGCCAACACACAAACAGAATGTCTCATAGAAGAGAATATTCCACATTGAACATGAAGAAAAATTAATTATTTTTAATAATATGTAAAATCTCCACTTTCACCTGAAGACGGTTTGTAGACCAGACCAGAAACACGTGTCGTGAAATTATGTAAAACAAAGTATAATATTTTTTTCTCAATAAATTCACATTACATAAAAAAAAAACGTTTATGCACCCCTCTTTTTTTTAATATACATACTTTTCTCTCGTTGGAACCACTACAACATATTTCTTTTTTATATATATATATATATATATATATATATATATATATATATATATATATATATATATATCACACACACAAAGGATGTCATGCTAAATTCAAGGAAATCATTTAAACTGTTAGGTTCAACATTAGAACAAATAAAGTTATTTAAACTAATATTATAACAATATTTTCATCTGATCTAAAATGCTTCACAAACAAAAAAGGATTAAAAATAAGTCATTCATTTTGAGAAATGTCATTTTAAAATACATTACCCTGGTTCTTTGGCATCATAATTATAGAGTGCCTTGGCTTCAAACTGTAAAAATAAAAAATAGAATTATTTAATAAGGTAATGAATTAATATAGCAATCAATTTAATAAAGTTGTAAGCTAAAAGAAGTTACCCAAGTGGAATCAATATGATTAACATAATATATAGGATCATATAATTTTTTTTTTAATAAACAAATTTGCAAAATTTTCTTAATGAAAAATGTTTCATTTCTTTATAAGAAGGAACCTAGAGTAGCTTAGAAAAATAAAATTTCTGTATGAATGGAATTATGAAGTTATCTACAAAAGGATAAAAATATACTAAGAGAAAATCAAATTACAACATTCTGAGAGAATGCTAGTTTTGGTGTGGTGTATGCTCATGGGGATAGTAAATATTCTGGTAAAATTTTCAGTCTTTAACCATCATCTGAAATAGTAACACTCATACCATGCATGATTTTGGAATGCCATAAGTTTGTGAAGGAAACACTGAACACCATTTTCATTCAATGCCATTTCTTTAACAGAAAGACTTTACTGTTCCGCCAGGAAGATATTTGCCCAAATGATGCGTGTGCTACTTAACATGTTAAGACATTTGATAACTTCCATGGCTAATACAATCTCTGTCCAATTGAACACTTATGAAACCTTATATGATGATAATTAACTCATTCAGTTAACCCACTTATAACTTTAACCATATCTCAACAGGTATAAGAGCAGTAGCATGCAGAAGGTGAGGACAGCGTGTACAACATCATCACTGGGCATTCATATCAGGAAGGTATCCAATCAAAGAGTGAAATAAAAATTTAGTTTATATTTAATTTAAATAAAGTGTTTATTTCATGTTTTACTGTTTTTGCACATTTAATATGTCTTCCTTTCTCACATTCTACTTGAATCTTAGGAGTACATAATCAAAGAGTTCGACCCAGGCATCACCAAACCTCTGTACATCACTGTACAAGAGGCTTAGAATGATATATCCTGTAATTGTATTGGTCACCCATACAATTATAAGCATAAAAGAGGAATGGCATATGCTAATCCCCAAGTAAGGTATGGCAATATTACTCATTTTCTTGGTATTCATTGACAAAGCAGTCAGTACTATGGATTATGATTACTAGTGATACATACCCTTATTTTGGAACCTGTGCATATGTTGATCAGCATGTGTATTCATTTACTATAATCTTGTGTAAATGGGAACTTTTTCAAATTTTTACAACTTTATTTTCAGGCAGTTTATGTTATTCAATGTAATTGATACAGAAAACTAAATTTCCCCTTGCTTCTAAGTTTTGGCTAATCTACTATAAAGACGTCTCCAAAATTTAATAAGATCTCTGAATTTTATGCAAAACAGGAAAGCTGAAAAATATATTGGTCAATAAGTTGCAATAAAGAAACAATATATATAAAATCTAGAATAATCATAGGCTTTTTATTTCTTAGAATCTGTAAATTCCAATTCCTATCCAAAGAAGAAATACATTGAAAACACTTTCAAATTGCTCTAATACAATAATTATTTCCTGTACAATGACAAAAGTAAAGACTACAAAATCCATGAATAATAATAATAACAATCATAAAAATAAGCACATAATCCTACCAACCAACTTTATAACAGCCACCATCAAAAATAACTTATCCAACCTTAATCAGAAATTAATCAACACCACCCCTAAAGCAGTAAAGGATACAGTTAGCACCAAACAAAACAGCAACAACAAAACAGAGGCAGGAATATACAGAATAGCTTTGTACAAAATACCCAATGATATATCATCAAAACATCCAGAAACTTGAAACTAAAAATATATAAGCATTGCAGAGATATACCACATACCAACACTTTAAATGCACTGGTAATTCACCAGAATACATCTGACCATAATTTTGACTTAATAAATGCCAGTCTGTTGAGGAGAGAAAAGGATTCACTAAGAAAGTACACTAATCTCACAATCCTTGACAATAAACATAAAAGCAATAATAGAACAATGTAGTATATGATCTAATAGAGCAAGAAAAAAAGATTAATTTATTGCCCCTCTTATCCTTAAAATCCCAATGCATTTTCTTTACAAACAATTTTAGCTTCCATTCAGACCTGAAGAAGCTGAACCTAACACATGACATGTTGGCAAAACATATCAGCTTTTCCACTTTGTCTCATCATCTCCACACACATTTTTATATTACTTCACTAAAGAATAAAATTCAAGTCCTACTCAGAAAGTGGCATTCTTGAATAAACAAAAAAAAAAAAAATATGAAAAACAAAAATTAAATCAAGATCAATTTAACCCAATGATAGATTTATCTATTGCTGGTTTTTACAAAATACACAAGAGTATCTCAAAGATTTCTGAAGATATTATGATTTGATTATTTCTTATGGTCATCTAAATTTTCCTTGAACTTAAATATACTAAATACAGTACCAATATGCTATTAATATGTTTACCTTGTACATGCACATCTTAAAAAACTTTATGTAGAATAACAATTCTGACTATAGATTTGAAATCAATATACTTAATTTAGTCTAAAACAAAACTACCCCCAGTAAAGAAAAAAAAGTTTGTTGTCCTGTTATTTGCAACCATGAATTTAAAGATGAAGACATTCTAGTTAGATTCATATCTACAAGCAGCCTGCTAACAGTGGCAAGCAGATGGTTTAGTTTTTATATGGGTCAAGAATTTTCAGCCATGTTAAGAAAAATTCTTTTTTTAATCTAAAATATACTTTCATATTTATTTAAACTGGAAAATTTAGTTTTAAAAATAGACTATTTTTTCATTGACATTAAAGAAGTTTATTTTTAACCATACAAGGTTATTTGAATAAAAACAGAAGAGCAATATTTTCCAAGTCATAGTTTGGTATTTTTTCAGATGATTATTTTATAAACTTTGACCTTTATGCAGAGTAAAGGTTTAACAAAATCTGGCAAAATTAGTATTAAAGGGAAATGCTATCTAATTATTTTCCAATTCCTAAGTTTTTCATACTATCAGTGATAAATTTAAAGAAGTAAATTTCAAATTTAAATTCTTCAAATTTTTATTATTAATTTGACTTGTTTTTTCATCAATACTCTGGATAATATTTAACTGTTAAAGTAATGCAAATGAAAACTTCAGTCTTCACCAAGAGAAAAGAAGTTCCCAGGAAGTAAGAGATAAATTCAAATTTCTTTTAAGGCTGCCTCTATATTCTAATACACACTACTTGTTTGAATAGCTGAAAAGTATATAAATCTCAGATGCAATGAATAATAATAAAGCACATATCCATATAGCCAAATAAACAAAAACATTGAATATGTTAAGCAGTTTTTCAAACTATTTAATTCATTTTTGTTTCTCTTATTACAACAAATAACATCCCATGCATATATTTAAAAAATGTAAGTAATCTGGGAAAGCAAAGGAAAGATAAGCCCAGATAAAGAAAAAATACCTTGTATGGTAATTAATATCTTGAAAAAGAAGGTTTCACTAGCCCTTCTGCTTTGAGGGCCAAAATTTTAGATACGAATCATCAGGCAGAAAAAAAGCTGCAGATGACACGTCAGCTATACCAGTAAAGATTTTAATGTGGTATGGAATTTTTTTTTTTTTTTTTTTGCTTAGCAAGAAAAAAAATTTGGAGAGCAATCCTGCATATAAACAAAGATATTGAATAGCCTTTGTTACATATTATTGAGAATGGAACACCAAATTTTCAATTTTACATGCATGGCTGAATGAACTGATCTATTTGCCACTATTTTCTGGTGTGCATGGTTGAAAGAAAGAGACTCCACCTTTTTATAAAAGAATTTTCTACCCCAAAAGATTATAGAATACACAACACAAAAATCTAAGAAAACCAAAAAAAGTATTCAAACAAGTCTTTTAATGAAAATGACTTCTCAAAAGTTTACAGAAACATTAACCCAGCAGTTTAAAATGTTTTCATATAATAAACCTTTTTAGAACTGATGTGTTTCATTGAATGTGATTGGACAAGAAAAATTTTATAAATTTTTTATTAAGTTTTTCTTTTATGAGGACTAAGAGTGTACAGAAATTATCCATAGTGATTATTAGACAAAGCACTTTCAGCTAATTAATTAGAAATTTTGAAGGGGTTTGTTGTTAGTACACTTCTTTTGTGTTTATATTCTAAGCTGTATAGTATAGAAGTAGTAGTAATTCTAAGTTGTTTTGTATACGACTAGTAGTAATTCCAAGTTGAGATGCCCTCAATGAAGCATGTATAAAAGAAAGCTTATGGCCCAAATATACAGTGTGTGTATGTGTGACAAGATTAAAAAGTTTTTTTTAATACAAACTTATATAATTATAAATTACTTTAATTTCAGGGCTTAAAAAAAATATTAGATTGTAGCAGTCCAAGATTATTATAAGAACTATTACAAAAGTCAAGACACTATAATCTTTATGCTAAATAAAATTTGCTAGTTATGTAAATTAAAGGCCAGTAGATAATTAAATTATATTTTCTTTTCATTGTTCATCTAATAAAACATGAACAGAAAGGTCTTAAGTAACTACTGAACAACAAACCAACTATAAACAATAGATAAATTAAAAAACAAAAACAATGGAATATAATAAACAATTTTGTTTAGCTTTGGTTGACTGTCAGCACACAGTATTATTTAACTCGTAAGAACAAAACAAGTAAAAACTATATAAAATTTATTGAGTATATAAATATATATGATGACAGCATTACACGGATTCAACTACAGAAACACACAGATAAAATAAAGATTGGGAAAAAAAATGAAGCCAGTCTTTAGGATTTCACCTAAACCATTTACATCGAACCATTGAAGTATTTCGCAAAAACTACAAGATACTGAGGATACTATGGACCAAATGCGTGCAATGACAAGGTTTTAGAGAAAATGAAAACAAAAAGAAAACATACTTAACATCAGGAAGAAATAGTTAAATGTCTAGGGCATATAATGAGGAAGGAGGACTTGGAAAAATTGATACTCACAGGGCAGATTGAGAGCAAGAAGAATAGAGGAAAACAGTGTATTGATGAGTTTGAGAAAATGGACAATGGAACAGGGTTTAGAAATTAAGAAAAGACAGAATTTATTTAGAACTGTAAGGGGGCAGGAAATTGTAGAGAATCATAATCACCTACGTCCTGAGGGGACATGGTACATAAAGAAGAAGAACTGGAAAAAATAAGAGTCAACATAAAACAGAAACTATTTAATCTATTCTACTACTACTACCTGAATCGTCAGATGAATTACAAGAAATACCAAATGACCTAAATAAGGAAGGTCTTGATGTAGATTTAAGCCAAAACAAAAATAATATTCAAATGTAAGCTTCCTAAAAAGCTCAAGAATGCACATATATAGAACAAAGTAGCATTAAAAGAAAATGTAGATGCTTGCAGACTGGTATTTTACCAATGTTCATCTGTAGAATCAAGTATAAAATCAAGTGAATTGCTGATGCCTCCTAACGAGTGGATGGAGTAATTACTGCAGGGTTCATCTACAAAACTCTGGAATCAGTATACTGAAAGTAACATCAATCAGCTAAGTGACAAACCTTTTACTTAATTCTATAAAATCAAGTATAATAAAAAGAAATAAACAGATTTTAACATTAAATAACCCAACAAAGGTTGATATATTATAAATTTCCCAAACCAAATAAAGACCATGAAAATTGAAGTGGGGAGGAGGTGAGTACAAATAGCAAAAAGAAATGATAACAGATGAAGCAAAAGGCTGCTTAATTGGTACCCAATACATAGCAAATCTAGAAGGAAAAGACCATATATAAAATAAAGTGGTTTGATGGCAAAACATGGCAGGTAATGGCAGTCATAAGAGAAACATTTGGTAAAGGTTTTTTTTTTTTCCTGCAATAGATCAGCAATGATTTAGGATTTATAACTTCAATTCGGTTTTTACAGACTAAATAATTGTGGCATGATTCTATACAGATAATTAATAAAATAAATAGTCATACTTAGAGATTGCTTTTAATTAAAATAAACTAGCAAAATCATGCAAGCAGTAGAAGAGAAAAAAAAATCTTGGTAATTAATAAAATTTCAACCATTCAATTATGCCAATATTTTCAAATACTTTTTTCAGCATTACAGAAGATTTATCAATAAAGTTTTAAACTATGTTTGATAAGTAGCATTTTAAACTAAAAATAAAGCTGAAAGATGTGTGTGTGTGTGTTTCCCTTCTCTAGTCAACAATTATATAAACTATGAATAGTGTGAAAAGCAAAAATCCATAGCAAACTTGATTAATAAGCTAATATTTTTGTAAATTTTTTCCTGAAAATCTTTGAATGTTAATGACTTAGAATTATGGGCAAAAATAAGACTTGTTTGAGCTCCATGTAATATTTGTAAGATGTAGTTTAATGTTAACAAATGACAAGATACTAAATTTGTCTTTTGCTCTTAATACACATTATGGTTTTGTACTTAACTACATGTAGATATACATATCTCTTAAGTACAACACAAATTACTTGGTAAGAGATTTCATCTCTAAAGCAAAAGAACTTTTCTAGTGACAAATGTTATTTAGTTCTACTATATTTTAGATATACAGCTCTTGCTATGTTTATAGTTAAAAAATAGTGGTAGAATTTAGAAAAATAAGAATTACATATTAATCAGATAATAAAAATTAAAGTCTGTACTAGTTTTCTTGTCTTTATTGTTTTTGGTTGTTATACTCTCCAACCATCTCCAGGTGTATATCAATTTGGGTAACTTTCAGGGAACTCCAAACTGAACTCTTTATTTAATCTACAGAAATCTTGTTTCACTGCTCATGTCTATGAATATCACCTAGTTCTTATTTTTAATCAAAACTGTCCAGTTATTGTGTAACCATTTCCACTGAGTCCAAGTACACGCTGCCTGGCCCAGGGATTGAACTCACAATCACCGAGTCACCAAATTCACAACACTATTACCCACTAAGCCATTGTCCCATAAGAAACTGGTGAGCAATAACAGTACTAAAAATAAGAACCAGACCAGTCTACCCCTGTAAATTAAAGAAAGAGTTCAGTTCAGTAGGTGTTGTCCAGTTATATATATATATATATATATATATATATATATATATATACACACACACACCAGAGGGCACAACAGTCAAAATGTTGTGATGATAATAAAAAAGAGGAGGATACATAGTGTAAATAATTTTAATTCCTCATCAGGACAAAAAAAAATCTAGTTTGAACAATACCTTTGAATAAGCTATTAAGCCATAGTTAACCAGCATTTTACTTTCCATGTATCAGTTTTTCTACACATGGGTTCAGATGCATCATAAATGTCTTGAATTTATATAAAATGATTATATTAGCATTTCTATATAATTAATAAAAAAAAAAAAAAGTTAAGCATTACTTCCCTTAAAGAATCTTAAGCTTCATTTTCATTTCACTAAACTTTTAATGTTCAGAATTAAGTTAGTTACAGAGTGCAGTAAAAGATCCTTTAAAATTTCCATCAGTTAGTTGCAACGTAATTTAGTTTTTAATCAATTACATAGCTGAAAATTTTTTCATGTCATTCCAAAATGGCAGATATAATTCTGAGCTAACTTTCTTAATTCTGAATAATGTTCAAAGTAATGATTGTCAGAAATTAATAATGTCAAAAACATTTGAGAATGCCATTAAATTAAATTTTTAATAATGAATTTGTTCTAAA
This sequence comes from Acanthosepion pharaonis, assembly GCA_903632075.3. Classification (NCBI taxonomy): domain Eukaryota; kingdom Metazoa; phylum Mollusca; class Cephalopoda; order Sepiida; family Sepiidae; genus Acanthosepion; species Acanthosepion pharaonis. The sequence goes on from CAHIKZ030005336.1 coordinate 1,591,577, forward strand.
GTCATTCAGTTTCACTGGTTTGTTTCAAAGCATCTTCATGGTGTTTTTTTTTTGGTTTACTAAGTGAAAATGGGTTTATACATACAAATATGCAATCTCCCCCCACCCCATTATTAATCGAATTTACACTATCATTGTTCTTTTCTATTGTGAGCAGTAACATAATTTTATAAAAACATTTTCAAAAGGAACAAAACTAGAAATGTTTAAAGAATAAAGCACAATTCTATAATATAAGTGTCAAGTATAAAATTATTGACATAACTAGAATATAATGTACATATCATTCAATACATCACTTTTGGCATGTATCATGGATAGGCTATGCTATAGCTAGTTATTGATATTTAAAAAAATAAATAAATAAATAAACATACCACCAATTCTTTAAAGCATAATGAAAATAAAAAACAGTTATTGAATATTCATAAATATATTAAGCAAATAAGCAATCTTTTCCAATTAACATTCAAAGTAACATTAATGAAATTTGTTTAAAGTATATTTACAAATTAAAATTACCCCAGTTTCTTCAAGATAATCTTTTTGCTAAGATGATTATCAATTTTTACTGGTTATCTACTATTTTCAACATAGAAGAGGAATAATCAGAAAGAAATACAACTTTTCAATATAACATGTATCATGCACTATTTATATTGTTCAGACTCTTTTCCTCATCTTCATTGCCATATTCACAAAATTCTGGCCCATTGCATGCCCTTGCCTTCTTCAGAAGATTGGAATTTCAAAATGAAGTATAGAATCAAGTCAATTCCTTGTTTAATTCAAAATTCTAATCACCTGAAAAAGGCTGGAGAATATAACAGCTGAAACATTGTGAATATGGCAACAAAGATGAGAACAACAGTCAGAACAATGTAACTAATTGTAAAATCTCATCTCAGAAATATAGACAAATGTATCATGCAGTTTTAATAAAACCTGAGGTTCTTAATAATTTTACTATATAAAAAAGTTAAAAAAAAAAAAAAAAAAAAAAAAAATCTGTCCCATAACAGGTTTTAAACTTACATAGTGTATAAAATGTGTGTACAAACATAACTATCAATAGACAGAAGTAATAATAATAATTGATCATTAAATAATTAAACAAAAACAAAGTAAATGAAGATTACATTTTAAATTAATATTAATAAATGCTCTAATAAACCTTTAGACAGTTTAGAACTTTGTCAAAGTTTTATTATTCCATACCCACTGAATTTAATGTAAATAATCCCTAAAATCTATATACTATTTATTACCTATGTAAGGAAGACATCACAATCCAAAAGGTAAGAATATTAAATATAGCTTCACTCACTTTAAGATCAAAACGGTAAATGAATAACAAAGCTTAAACCAGCAAACTTGTTTTTCTGATGTTTCCCTTGATTTCTTACTTGTTCTTTACCTTTTTCTTGAAGTGTGTGTGTGTGACACTTCAAAGCTCACAGATACTACACTGATCCCATGCAAAAAAGAACACAAGTCATCGCATCATTTTTATAGGTAATGCATTAAATGTAATCCACTCATAGAATTAAATCTAGATGTTTATAAGTCATAATTTTTCTTTTTTTCTTGACTTCAGCAAAATTTTCCAAATATTTGTTTAAATATGCTGGCAGTATTTTTTTTTATCGCATAATTCTTTTTAATTGACATCAGTTTTTTTAAATTGGAAATATTTTGAAAGAATATCAGCCAAAAACATAAAAGCATAATCATCTTGTTTTTCCATTCTTTTTTTTTTTTAACAAATTAAAAAGAGTTGACCATCTTTTTCAGACGTTATAAGGAAAGAAAAATGACAAAAGCTTTTAATCATTAATCTACAGATTCAACAACAAAAACAGTCAGTGAATCTTCACTTTTTTCAACCACAGCTTTGACTGAATCAATTACTAAAAGTCTTTTCTAAATTTTAGATTTTTCTGTAATCAACTAAAGATTATGATTGACTTTATGTACATAACATTTATAAATACAAATTATTTATCTAACAGGCATAACCAGGTCATTTTTATTTATTTTTTTTTTTTTTTTATTGTTGTTTGGAATTCAGACATTTGGATGTTTAATATAACAAAATCTAGACAAGTGAGTTTGCTACACTAGATCCATTCCCAGAAAGAAACACGACACTAGTGTCCAACTAACAGTTAATAGGATTTTAACAGCTAACCTATTTTATATCAGATTATCTTAAGTTTAATCTGGTTGGTCTGCAGTGGCAATACTTTAAATTTCTAAGAAAATATTTATCTCACTTAAAAAGGATTAAGAAAAAAATTAAAAAAAAAAACTTCAAGATACAGAACAAGCTGGTAGGCCTTCAACAGTGTTAACTTCAGAAATTGTTGATCATAAACATGACCTGATTTTGGCTGATCCACGAATCTCAACCAAAGAGAATTGCTAAGAAGCTAAAGATATTCAGGAAATGAACAATTGAGGATACAGAAGTTAAATTGGCTGCCAAAATGTTTGAATGCAGACCAGAAAAGAATATAGAGTTGATTTTGCAGTGATCAATTTTTGGAATGATGACTTGAAGATATGCTTACACCACAAATGAGCCAGAGAGTAAAACTATAGTCTATGAAGGAACACCGATTTACTTCTGCTAAGAAATTCAAGACACAAAAAAAGCCAGCAAGAAAATTCAGAGCCAATATTCTTGGTGATTAAGATATTTTAATGAGTGACTATCTTTAGAAAAAGCCAAACAGTTAATGTAAATGCTATTCTAAATTGTTACAGCTATTAAAAGAGGCATTGAAAGAAAGAGGTCATGAGAAGCTGTAAAAAAGAGTTCTTTTTACAGGATATTGCACCTGCTCAAAGGATTGGTATCAATTGGAAACAAGACCAGCAGAAATGATACTCCAGGTCTATCAGAATAAACAGTAAAATGCATTTTGTGGTTCTATGTCATTCTCTTCATAGTTAGAGAGAACTTTTCTGCACCTCTTCATTTTAGTATTTACATAATTCTAACAAAAATAAAATAAAAACAAAAATAAAAAAAAATAATAAAAACAGCATAGATGATGAATAAGGGCCCCAAACTTTATAAAAACAAAGTTTTATTGTCAAAATGTTTACATTATTTTTAAGAGGAAAAAAAAAAACAAAGTATTTTTTAATTTTTTAATCCTGTCTAGCACTTTTGAAATTTTGGTTACAAAACATCTTTTTATATCACCAGTCACATAATATTTACCATTAGTTTTTTTAGCACCTTTTTCAGTTGAAAAAAAAAAAAAAAAAAACAAACATTAATTTGGAAATTCTTTCAGAAAAAAAAATAAATAAATAAATAAATAAATAATTGTCAGATTTTAGTGAAACTTTCAGAACTTATTTACAAATGAATGAAATAATTTTAGAAATGTTTGTTTTTAGAAAGTCATCATAAATTTTTTTTTTTTTTTTTTTTTTTTACATCTTTTATCCATCCCCTTAATTTTATGAAAACTAAAAAATCCGACTGTGTAATTTTGTGATTATATTAGTTAAAAGCAGAAGACTGAAGAATATAAGTCATTTTTTTTTGTAAATTGAAATGCGTATATCCAAAATTCAGCTCTGAATTGGAAAATACAAAACCCAATAAAACTAAGACATTATTTAAAAACGTTTTCTCCAAAACTATGGATGCACAGTTCAGAAATAATAAGTCACATGTTCTAAGAGTTGTTTCTCCTGTTAGCAAAGATCAGACCTCAGAAATTGCTTTGCTTTCCTTTGTGTCAAATTCTGACTGACCATCATCACATTTTCAAAACTTAATTTTCTTTTTTACATCCTATTTCACTAAATATTTTATTTTCAATTTTTGAATATAATTAATTTGTTTTTTTAGTAAAGGACATACTGCAATTTTTAATTCTTTTTTAAATTCAATTTTAGGGATGGAAATAGTGTAAACTTTGAACATATCTTCCTTAAAAAAAGTACTAATAAAATATTAAACTTTTGAAAGTATTTAATTTTTTAAAATTACTGTATATTCAAATAAGCTGGTTCACTTAAAATTTGAAAATACTGTCACTTGTCCTTCCATCTGATAAATTACATGGAGATCAGTTACCAATACATTGACATAAACATCAATTCACACCACCAAAACAAATCACCAGTTAGACACTTATTCCCAACTAAATTTTTTATACTAAAAAAATTAAGTAATGTTTGTTTCCAATTATATTAAATAAACTTTAAATATTCTAATTTTCCTAAATAGCTTTTGAAAAAGGTATAATTGATTTTGACAAGATTTTTAAATGAAGAATTTAACTTTTGTTTACAAAGTTGTCAAAAAAGACATACATGATTGATTTTATGGCAATTTTGCTGACTCAAAAAAAAAAAAAAAAAAAAAAACACCCACACATGTACTAGGAAGGATTAAAATATGCAAAACAAAACAAAAACAAAAATCAAGAAATACTTTGGTCTTTCCTCTTAATAATAAACATTTAGATGATGAAAAAAATTGTTTATCAAGTTTGGAGCATTAGCAGTGAAGATACATAGTTTTATGAAAAACAATTCTTTGATTTATCATGAAATTTAAAAAAGATTGCCTGTCAAAATTGAAAATATTAAACAAATCAAACTTATACCAAATTAAAATTTGTTAAATTAGCTATATTTATTCAAGGATTTTTATCTATACAGAATCTATTTTTCACCAAAATTCCATAGTGACTGGGTTAAATGAGACAAAGATAACTATAACAAATTTTCAATACATTCCATTATTTAACCATATACAATTTTAAATTTCTTATTTTCCTTCACTACACAGTAAAGTTTTTTAAAAAATACATTAAATTAAGGGAGCAAAACAGAAAAAGGCAGGCTAGATAAGAAAATAACATTCACAATGAATACCATATTTTTTATCATCAAATTCTTTAGTTTGTAAAGGAAGTAACTGGTATTTGAAAAATCCATTTGCATTAAAATATGAATTGCCGTATGTTATTCTTAAACCATGAAAATACACTATGGGATCTCCATAATCCCAACTAATTTAAAATAATTTTGCAAATTTATTATAAGAGTTAACTCATTTTTATGCTTTCAGTACTCAATGCCACTAACTAACGTATCTAAAGTTATACCTTTAATGATGTTTCTAACATTTATTTAAAAAAAATTTTTATAAATAAAATAAAAGGAGATATATCTCCTTTTATTTTTTTCAAATGTTTAAATTTTTTAGCAACTATTATGCTTCTTCACACTTCTGAGTTGACAAAGCCAGCAACCTGTTGATAGAAATAGCTATTCAAATGAGGTAAATTTGGATTTCTATTCTACGTAATTTATATGCTCTGTTATAATATATTGAAGTCTTTTCATGGATCAGTTTTAACATTTTATATTAGAATTCACTTTGATTATATACCAACGGGTTATTACCACTGTGTGTGTGTGTGTGTGTGTGAGAAAGAGAGATATCAGTCATCATTGATAAAAGTTTTATATATCTATCAACCATACCAACATCAGATACTTAAAAAGTAAGGTGGGAGTTGTTATTAAAAGAGATGAATAGAGCTCTTTGAAATATAACTATCTAAAAATTACAGAAGTTATTGTTGCTAACTTGGAGAATGGATCAGCCAAAAATCTAACAAAAGCAACAAAATGTGTATTGTCCAAACAGTTAAGAAACCAAAGTTTCTGATGAGCTATTAAAACAGCAACATTTCCTTTCTATGTCTATTTTATTACCACAAAATGTTTTTAAATTTTAAAGACATTTTTATAAAATAATAAAATGTTCGTTTTTACCAAGTATACTTTAAAAAATATTTAATAAAATAGTTGAACTTAATCACAGAGAGAAAGAGAGAGAGAGAGAGAGAGAGAGAGAGAGAGAGAGAGAGAGAGAGAGAGAGAGAGAGAGAGAGAGACACACACACATTTAGATCACACCAAATTAAATGCAAGTAATAAAAAAATAAGATATATATTACAATACATTTCCAATATGAAATTCTTCAAATTTTTTAAAATCATTTTCAGGGAGTAAGCAAATTTATCCATCCAATCAGACACTTCTCTATATACATTGTATATGTCCTCCATTCACTGACCATAAGTAATAATTTTTAACAAAAGTCTATTTTATTAGTGCAAAAGTAAATTGTACTTAGAGGCATTTACTATCATCAATATAGTAAGAAATAATTGTACTTTATTTACCAAACTTCTGTTTTACAAGATTGAGTAACTGAAGAGTCCATTACATTCATTTAGGGAAATCTCTTCCTCCCTAGCTATGGGTAAATAGCAGGACAAGCTAGGTCCTATATCTTTGGGTGGGAACTGGTCTAGGAGAAGAACAACCCTAAATTCAAAACCTGAGTAAAGTAGTTTGTGAACCTTGTAGCACATTGTATTTGGCTCTTCCAAAACGTCTATCAGTTCTGCACATGCTTTCATCACAATTTATATAAAAACATGCAATGTTTGTGTAACATACTTTAGCAGCAAGAATTTGTCCAAACAACTTCTGTTAAAACTGACCAATATGGTTAAACAGTTCAATTTTTTATTTTATTTAAATTTTGCAGTTTTCATATAGTGATATTGCTCAAGACCAAAAGTAGGGAGCACTTGGTGAGAATTGGACTCACTACTCAATCATAATTGATCTAGCAAAACAAGCTTGCTAACCAATGCACCATCTCAAGTGCCCACATTTTGCATACAAGTTGCCAGTCAAATTTCTGGGGAAACTGTTCCAAATTTGGTTACTTTTTTGACCATCATTATCAGGAATATTAACATTATCTATCAATGCCATAGAGAAAGGTTGCTATTAGCTTCTTCCACTCCTCACATAGCATCTTAGAAATGCTACATTTCAAATTTAAATAAGCACATGATATACACACTATGTAATGCAATACTGCAAAGTTCTTAGCCCAACTAAAAACGTTTCAGCATCCCCTTTTGTGTGTAAACAATTATAAAAATACTAAGATTGTAGGCAGAAGGTTTTAGAATGACACTGACCCTTATCAAAAAGCATAGATACAGAAGTGCTGATTACTGTGTAAATAATTGGCTCTTCAACTTTTTTTTAACTGACACTACATTATAAAAGAATTTTTTAAAACAAAAGAACCAGTTGAATAGTTTGTAAAAATATTTGAAGACTAAAACTGCCCTGAAAAATTTTAAATTCAATATTCATTACAGCGAATATAAATATTTACAAGTACACAAATTACCTATCTTATTCCCACAATATATGGAATGGACAATGTTTGAATCAAAAATAAACCAAATGAGTTTGAAAAAAAAGAAAAAGAAAAAAAAAAAAGTTAAGCATTCACATGCAAGAAATTTCATCACATTTCATATATTAATTGTATCTTGATGAAAGTCTGCCCAAAGTTCCCCTATCCAAACTCAAAATGACAGGAGAAAGGAACCTCAGTGTTGACAATCATAGAAACAAAAAAAAAAAAAAAAAAAAAAAAAAAAAATCACTTTCTGTATTTTTTGTTTCTCTATCACTTATGCCATAATAAAGCAATAAGATAATTTATGCCATAATAAAGCAATAAGATAATTTATGTAACTATTGTTACACTGATTGCAGTGGTCAATATATACACAAATAATTCTAGCATTTTTAAGCAGATATTATGATAATGATGAATACTTAAATATTAACATATTACAAACTAGATACTATCAAGATTAACTAGAAAAATAACATCTTTTTGTTCCTACAGCCTAGGCAAGTGAAGTAGTTATGGAAAAGTGGTTTACCTAAATGCATATTTGTGCATTCTCTTCTGTCAGTCACTGACACACCAGGGATATGATTTTGTCAAGATAGTAGATAGCGCAGGAAGAATGGTATTTATGCAATGTGAGCAATTGGTAACTTCTAAAGAAAACTGAAACAAAAGGGACACTGAATAGAAAAGAGACCTTTTTAATTAAAGTAGGTGTCCTTTTATATATTCTGGAGAGAATGAGAAAAGAGTGTTTAGAGAATTTGACACTCACATTATATACTGAAGGCAGGTAAGGAAAAGGAAACGGCAAACAATTTACCTAATGAGCTTCTGTAAATGGATGACAGAATGATGGGGAGAGGGTGATAGTAATAAGTCATTGTTAAGATTTACAAAGGAAGTTGTGGATAGCCATTATTGCTTACATTCTGAAGGGACACAGCACATAAAACCATTACACCAAGTTGTACATCCTGTGTGTATACTACATAGTTTGGAAAATTTAAACAATGTGCACACAAACTGCATATTGTAAAGACTTGCTGTTGCCAATGTGCTGGCAGACAAAGGACTAATTTGGATGAGATGTTGGAAACCAGATGGAGTTATCAATATTTTTATTGTCAAATTTCCTAAGCTTTTAAATAGCACAGTACCTCATAAGATTTATTTTAATTTAACAAAATGCTCTACTTATAAAAAAAATACTTCAGTTATAAAAAAAAAAAAGTTACTAATGGTACTGATAATATAATTGAATTGTTTCAAATTTACACTAAAAGCACCCAGCAATTTTTTTCAGATGAAAGTACTGTGAAATTTATCACTATTTATACACTTATTTACTCAAACAAATTTCATCTTTGACATTTTGATTAATATTTTAGCTGGCATACTCTTTGGCCTTCTCTTATTTAGAGAAGGAATTTGGTCAAAATAATTTCATGAATTTTAACATAATTCAGTAATGAAGATATATACTTTCTGGTTTGTCAATAGCTGTACAAGTTTGTAGCATTATGGGAAATTAGTACTACTTCTATAATAGTATAAAAGTAACAATTTCTGTCAGTTATGCTAAAATAAAAAAAATACTAATTTTATTCAATATAAAAATGGTAATAATTCCATATATTGCTACAAACTTATATAGCTAATGACAGACTAAATGTATGCTTTTCAACACTTTATTTAAATTCTAACTTAATTTATCAGAAATTTAAATTATTTTCAAACTATTGATAAATATGCTGAAACTCATCTTGAGACTTAGTTGTAAAATTACACCATGGTTGTAAGAGGGTGTGTGAAAGTTTTTATTGCTAAAAAAAAAAAAAAAAAAAAAAAATGTCCTAAAAAATATATATATATATATATATATATATATATATATATAAGATATTTATTCAAAAATTATAACAATAACAAATGTTATAACATCACTACAAAAATAGCTATTTTGTTTCAACTGTTAAGACAACAGAAGTGTTGAAACAAAATGTCTATTTTTGTAGTAATGTTTTAACATATGTTATTTTTGAATACTATTTGCCCTATTCTGTACTGAGAACTCTTAAGAAGTGTTTTTGGTTATTGGAATTTTATTCCATCTACACCAATCCTATTCTTGGATATATATATGTGTGTGTGTGCTCGTATATAAATGTATGGTTGAATGTTACATTTTTCATGTTATCACAAGAAACATTGAAAGACTGCCTTAAGTAAACTGTTTTTAAATATGTAAAAACTGTTTTACAATACATGTAAGCTTCTGTTTGCATTCTAATTTCATAATCATATACATATTTCATTCTGAGGTCATAAGAAGACTATTAAGTTATCCAGGAATGTAAGGTGTCTAGTAATCAAAGTACAGTTGTACCAATTGATCATATTTCATTACTATGATAAACCTTATTTATTTTATCACTAAAATTTCATCCCTGATTAGAAGCATGCTATCTTAGACATAGAATGAATTTAATTTAAGTATCTTTTTTATTATTTTTGCCAAACTTTGAGAATAATTGAATTACAGATTATCAACCTATTTTTTTAACAGTTGCAATCCAAATCTATACCCAGCCTTTAAGTTATAAGACCCAGGTTGATTTGGGGTTATTTTTTTGATGGGGGGGTGCACTTTATACAGCAAAAAATACAGTAAGATAGCATCAAAATAACTTGATATATAACAATTTAAAAAAAAAAAAAAAAAAAAAATGTTATTAATGATGTCAGATACATTTCATTACAACATTTACTTTCCATTAAAAGAAAATTACACAGCCTGACTAAATTATTCTATATTCATGTCATATTCTACTTCATACACAAGTATCAAACTGTAAGATGCCCAATGTTCCCCTCCCTATGATGGTAAGCTTTTAAGTCCTCTGTTGTAAACTTAAATACTTTTCTATAGTAGTGAAAAAAGGTGAAAGGAAAAAATACATAGGTAAAAATTTTTCAAATATTTTTATCCATCCATTGAATCAGCTTCAAAGCATTTCTTGAAATAATTAAATGTCTAACCAATTAAACACTTTTTAGTTATAAGAAGACACTAGTTATGCAAGTTATATCAAATAACCATTTTATGAATTACATATTCCAGCCAGACCCTTTAAAAATTCCAACCATTTTTTATTGAAACCCATTATTTTAATATCTATTAGTAGAAAGTGTTATTTTTGTGCTCTTACTTAAACCGCCATTTTAGCGCATGAGCATTTTGACAATGCTTAGACAGGTGGTTGATTAGTTTCTAAGTGAGTTACAATACATACTTTTTTAAATAATTACTTGAGTGTGGGAGATTAACAAAATAAAATTATATGCTGTATTTAAGAGCCAAGATTATTGTAGAAATTCAATATTTCTCTATATTTTTTAAAGTAGGCTATATTAGTAGTGTGAGTAAAACAAGAAGCATATTACCCGTCAAAAAAATTCTAATCATCCTTAAAAAGCAAGTATCGATTACGTCACAGTTTGACCTAATTATGCAAGCTAATGGATCCATTGTTTTGTGTGGTTCCGCACTATGAATTTTTAGTATTCTTCAAATCAGACAATGAAAAGAAAAAAGCGTTGTAAATTATACTTTTTTAAAATAAATCAAGTTTAAGTCGAAAGAATCTAAAAGTTTGTTATTTTTTCTACAAGCTATTTTTTTTCACGTACGAAAAAAGATTCATTAGTCGGAACGTTCAATGTAAATATTCATTTTCAAACAAGCACAATTCTAAATATTCGAATTAAAAAATATCTTCCCATCACGTACACCGTATCGAATAAGAAAAAAAAAGTACATCTCTATAGAGTTCAACACGTTTATGCAATCACGTGATTACTAAATGTGTACTTAAACGTACATTGTTTTCTTTTTAAATCACTGAATCACCAGTAAAATTAAAAACATTATGCTATTCAGTTTTAGTCGGCATTTTTGAATGTGAGAGAAACTTTATACACGTGTGTGTGTACAAACTACTACTACTACGTTAGAACAGAAATCACGTGTTTAATTTTTTTTTCTTAAATATTCAAATTATGCAATATCATTGAACTTAGTTTATCTCTAAACTAAACATATTGATTTTCATAACTGCATTTTCTAAAAAAAAAATTTTTTTATAACACGGTTTTTATTTTAGTGTTTAACAAATTTGCAAAAATGTAAATATTTTCCTTTTAAGTCTACATTTAATTTTCAAATAAATAATATGCAATAATGCCAAGGGTTTGAAAGAAGCATGTGTGTCCCATAATGATTGTGCAAGTGTCCTTTGAAGATGACGTTTGGTTCTACTTGTAAAGGAATTCTTTGTATAGTTAAGAAAAAATTATGGCTTTGAATAAATCTACTCATAGGGATTTTTTTCTTTCATTTTTCTACTTACAGTAATAGAGTAGCTTAATGTTAATTCTAATCATGAATCAAAAGTTGTTACCTCTCTAGTCTATTTATTAAATCCTGAGGAAGAAGCAAAACTAAATGCGTTTTTTATTCTTTCTCACTGAAAGCTAAATGCATAAATATCCAGTGATATTCTACGATCAGCTAAACAGAAAATTATAGTAAAATAATCTTAGAATTCAAAATAAGCGTGCAAATAAGTAAAAAACAAAACTTATGTTTTTAATTTTTTAAATTAAAACCATAATTTTTCATTTTTAATCGAAGAAAGAGCTGATTTGCTCTCTAGGACTTTACTATGTAGAAGAAAAATTAATACTTACGTTAAGAACTTATTCAAAGACAAATTGTGAGAAAAAGTACACAAGCTGAATTACACACAAACCACAGAATGATAAAATAACAAGCAGATAGTAGAAAACTAAGAAAAGTATAAAGCATTTTAGCATCCACAATATTAGCAATATGAAAAGAAAGAGGTATTGAACACATCTGCTCATAAGCACTCCGTCTGTTCTATTGATTTAAGAGAAACATGTTAGAAGAAATTTGAAACAATCATTATTAAATTTTCAACAAGTCTTTAGGAAATGCAATATCAAATCGAAACATTTTTTTTCAAATATCAGGCTTCGATTGATAATCACAATTAAAAATGCACAAGAGAAAAAGACATGTGTACAAAGCAACGACAAAAATATAAAAAAATAAAATTTCAAATTAATAAAATAAATTAAAAACATGAAATAATATACAGAAACAAAGAGAAATTACCTGTCGCTTAGAGCCAGAAGTGTGGGATAAATTGATATTTAAGCTTTCATGTCGTCTTGAAGGAGGTTTTGCTTTGAAAGCACCTGTCGAAGATGAAGAGGAAGACACTATTTGGTTGGCATGTTTTAATCCTTCAAGTAATCTAATTAAAAGGATATTGGCTGGCAAATCCTCCACTCGATATGAAACCAATGTTCGGCATTCTGGACAACGAAGTTCTTTCTTAGTACTAACAATTTCATCTAGACATCTGCGACAAAATGTATGCTGACAAGGTAGCACCTTGCTGGTGTGATCCAACCGTTCCAAACACACAGAACATTCTAACAATTCATTCAATGCTTGCTCGTCCATCTTTTAGCTGACTATAAAGAAGTAAAAGACCTGTCACTTTTTTGGCAATGGCTGGCTTTAGTTTTATTCATTGAATTCATGCATATTTTGTATTAATTCTTGTTTGCGCGTATAGCGAAGGGTTAACTGTGAAAAATACAAAAAATATCGAAAGACGTTAGGAATTCATTATGCTATTGTTGATGTTAATATTTACATATGAACATAACGTTTTCCTTTTTATCTAATCAAAGAGTTATCCAGTTAAATTAAATCTTTAGCTGATAATGTGTGACAAACACTAGACATAGTCAATAATAGTGTTATGTTCCGATTATTTCTGTCTTTTGTTTTTAGCTATAGAATTTAAAAGAAACAAGCGTTGCTTTCTTGAACAATATTTGAAGAAACAGCCGTTTACATTTTATAAAGTGACAGACAGCTGGAACTTTAAAAATGAAATAACTGGTTAATTAGATACAATCATTATTGATTCTTAATTAGAATTTAAGGCAATGTGATAATTTTCTAAGAATTAAAAGGGTATTTCTCCTAGTGATGATGTGTCTAGCTTTCAAAAACAAACAAAAAGTGAATAATCACTAAACATCAACGCATAAATAAACTAGAAATCTGAACTGAAAAAAATTACGACTGTTCAACTTGCAATGCTCCCCAGATGCAATTAATTAAAAACAGATATAGCTATTAAAGATCAAGTTTAAAGAAAGAAAATTATGTACTAAATAAGAAATATTTTTCTTGTGGACGTTATTAATGATAACGGACCTAGACAACACACCCGGTTTTTAAAATGCATGACAAAAAAAAAAAATTACAACGTTAACAGCTAGGCCAAGTTTGTGTAACATTAAGTGACACAAATGTCATTCCATTATTAGAAAATAAACAGTAAACACTAACCAAAAAATAAATAAATGTTTTCCTTGTTGCTGTTTTTAATGAATAAATAAATAAAAATTGAGTAAGACAGAAAAACTAAAAAATTCTAACGAAGAATAACTCATATAGCATTAACAATAATCGTCAATCATATACACCTATGCATGCTTGAAAATGTTTTGTTGATTTAAAAATATAAGCAAAGCATCGGAGGGTGACTTACAGAGTCTTAATAAGACCAACAATTCAGTTTACTACTACCACTACGTGCAAATTTTCATGATGGTTGATGATACGATGTGAAATAGTCTTGTATTTGTTGTTGATAATCCAAAGAAAGGAAAATTGTCTGGTCGCCAGCAAAAGTGTAAAAAAAAAAAATAACTGGTGGTAAGTGACATTCGTTGTTTCGCTGGAAGTTAATTGCTTTAGTTTAGTGGTTTCTTGGTTGGTATTGGTTGTTATAATAATTATTTGAATCGGCAGCACTCAGCAGTGGAATGAGGAAAAAAGAGACAAATTAAAATCATGAGAGAATTATTAAAAAGTTGTCTTAAACGAGAGAAAAAGGCAATGGTAAGGATCAGTATTTTAGTATTAAAATTGACGACCAACTCTCTCTTGGTAACTGTGTAGTGTTGTTGTAGTCAGTTAATTAAAAGTTGAACGTGGTAGCAGGTGCGCTTACCGTCCATATAAAGTTTTGTCTGGCTGCTGCTGCTGCTGTTGCGGCTGCTACTGATCCTTTCACATCGCATAACTGAAATATTATTATTAATATCATATCTACAGGCAAGATTTTTTTAACCTGCTTGTTGGTATGAATATTTGCTTTCGTTTGTAAATAATAATTTAAAAAGAAAAAAGAAAATAAAGCATATAATGTTTATTCTTTTTCGAGCGTTGCCGTACGATGAAAGGATCAGGAGTCATACCGGAAGTTGAAGATGCTTCGTTGTTGAGTGCGATGAGGGACCGACAGTAGAGGGGTGGGGTCAATGTAAATGCTAACAAGAAAATATTTTTGAAATGTGTACACGCTACACAGTTTCTTTTTCCTTTCCCTCTTTTTTATTATTTTAAAAACTCTACTCTTTCTTCTTCCTCCTTTTAACCTGCTTTTCTTTCTTTCTCTAACTTACGCGGCAAGTCGTCAACACACACCTGCTGGTTTAATAATTAATTTGTCATCCACTCATTATAGTTATTTTACTAAGCCTAGCTTGGCACAAGGTTACAAGTATAAGGCACCCAGTGAGGATTATAATTCAACACTACTAGTATCCAAAAGACTAATAATGAAGCTTAGTAACTCGCTATCATTCTAACATCGAAAAAACGCCTTCAACTCCTAGTTAGTTACTCTTTCTCTAAAAATATTTGCACATTCTTTTATAGCTCTTGTTATTTATTAAGTTTAGCACAAGGCCATAAGTTTCGGGGCACTCAATGATCGAACTCACTAGTAGAGAGACTAATTAAATAGCTAAAAAAAACATTTTTAATTTTACCCCATGCTGTGGCACCCCTTTTTTTATCTATACAAACAAAACAAGTATAGTTTTGTTTTCGCACAAGAAGGCCAGAAGTATGGGACAGTTACTTACTACTCAGTTAGGATCGAACTCCCTACTCAGTAACAATATTACGGAGGGCAGCTTGCTGACCGCCAGTACCCTACACAACAGTACACCTAGTCGTCACTCACTAGTTACTCTTTTTCTGTTGGTATGAGATTTTTCTTTTTCCTTAAAAATTAAGATTAAGAATATTCACTAATTTATTTACACATCTAACAAAAAAAACGTTTTGTGCTGTTCACAAATTTGATGATAATCTCGCAACTGTTAAATTTTTACATTTTTGAGTTTTTCGTTATTTCTTGTAAAACTAAAAAAAGTGAAAAAAATTAAAAATAATAATAAAAACGTGATAACGACAAAACTTGATAATTAATTCGATTTACCACCTTTCTAGCTTTTGCAATTTACATTTTTAAATTTTAAAATCTGATCTTAGTACAAGACCCAGTAAGAAAATTTACTTTTAGTTTTCTCCTATGTGTTTTTTTGTATCTTGTAGTGTGTAATGTGGTGTGCTTGCCTGGCTAGAAAATCAGCATTCGTTAGTGAGCTCTTGATTTCGTTCGCAGTTCGAACATTCAGGCACTGTTAGAAAATGCATTAAGTAACTATTTCAGCTACGAGATTCCTTGCTACATTTAACTTCATTCAACTATATAAAACTACACAGTGTACTGTACAGTAAAAAGATACTTTTAAAACTAAAAATAGATCTCGGCAAAACAAACTGTTGATCTTTTTCCTTTTCCTATTTTATTTTTATTGAAAAAGCTGAAAACCAATATTTTTTTGCTAGATTTGGTAGGGGAAAGAGTTACATTTGTTATTTGTTTTATTTGAAACTGCAAACGAGTCCCTAATTATTTAAATCTAGAAAAAATATTTTTCAATTGCTATTTTTAGAACAGAATAACATTTTTTAGAAAAGGAACAAATGATTAAAAATATCAGAAATAATCTAAGATTTAACGCTGTAAATCTATTAATTACTTATTTATTAACATAACAATATTTACATCATTTAAATATTTACATACATCATTTACATAAACAGATCTAGATAGTGAGAAAGAGACAGAGACATAAACAGATCTAGATAGAGAAAAATAAACAGATCTAGAGAGAGAGAGAGAGAGCCATAAACAGATCTAGATAGACAAACAGATCTAAATAGAGAGACATAAACAGATCTGGATGGATGGATAGATAGATAGATAGATAGATAGATAGATAGATAGATAGATAGATAGATAATTGGTTACTAAGTACTATTTTGACAAACCTGATTACAATATATTTATTATCATTAATAGTAGATAGGTTCACCTATTGTCTAATTTACAGTCCTTCCTGACCTTTTGAACAGGAGTAGAGGTTTATCCCATGTTTCCTGTTTAGGATTGTTTTTTTAGTTCCTTCTAAAGCCTAATTCAACTAATTATTTTTTCCTAGATTAGAGAGGTTCACCTATTGTCTGGTTCACACAACTGCACAGTCTTTTGAACTGGAATAGAGCTTTATCTTATTTTCCTGTTTAGGATTGGGTGTCTGATTTCTTCTAAAGTTTTCTCATTCTCTTTCATTTCCAGTAACCCCTTGTGTCTTAATGGCATTATTGCCTTGCTTGGCATCAAATGATTTAAAAACTTTGAGTTTTCATATAGAGTAGTATCAAATAACGTTTACTAATAAACAAATGATCACAAAATCTTTAATACACAAGGACTCTCTAATATTCTACTTGATTTTAATAATAATGTCATCTTAATGATTTCAGTTTCTCCATAAACTGCCAATTTATTTTATCTTTAAGCCAGGTTCTTCAATGTTGTATCAAGCAATCCAAAGATAAAGGATATAACTGTCACCAAACTGTTATTAGATAATTTTTATTTTATTTCATTTATTTATGCCAGATCTAAATATTTTTACAGGTTTCCAATTTTAATAAAATTTCTACATGACTTTTAACAAAAGTTCCAATTTCTAATAACCCTTTTTTTTAAACTCATCAGAACTGTTTCAAGCACTACAGTAATGATAGATATATCCATCACCTTTATCTTCCTTTAAAGGTCTTGATATTTTCTCAAATTTCTGATTTTACCTACCTTATTGCAAGGTTCTTTAGGACTGTTCCAACTATACCAATAATGGTGAATATTAGTGTCCCTTTTATGTTAGACATTTTGTTTTCTTTTTCAGTTCTTTTGCAAAGTCCAGATATTTTTCTAGCTTTGCAGATTCTTTCAGTTTTACTTTGTGCTTTGCTTCAACTACAACATCCATTTTTATTGTTTGTTTGCAATACAAACAAAATAAATGGATTTTGCTGAAACTTTGAAATTCAAATTTTTTAATCCATTCACCTCCAAGGTAGTGATGCCACTAGGATGCAAGGGGGCTACTGGGGGTGAAAGAGAGTGAAAAGAATTTAGAAGGAACCAGAAACCCAATACTAAACAGGAAACAAGTGATAACCCTCTACTCCTGTTCAAAGGTCTAGGGTGGTGTGTTTATCAGACAATATACAGATTGTCCAGATTTGGATAAGTGGTCTATTTGAATTTCAAAATTCCACAGACTTTTACTTTTTCTATACAGCTTCTGCTTTGTTATTATATTCTATGCTTGCATTATTAACTCCTAATTATTTGCACAATTACCATTGATCACCCTTCCTACCCACTTATGTCTATTTTATGCTCAATCTGAGCTTATATTCTATATTCACTTATATGAATTTCTTATTAATACTACTGATATATTAGTTTTCAATAACATATCTTGGAATGTTCTGTGGTATTATACAGACATAAGTTTCCAAAAACATTTTCTCTATCTAAATTATATTGAAAACTTTTTTATCTAGCAGAACTTTGGGTACAAATATCATATTTTTAAACCTCTAAACATTCTTTAAAAAGTATATATATTCTTTCTTTCTTATTTCCATGACCTACAAGATGATCATATCCATTAGACATATTTTCTTTGACACCTCTTATTAAGTCATGTTTTCTCTTCAATACATTCCTCAATATTCTAGATGATTGATTTTCACTCTATCAATTTATTTAAAAATTGATCATAACTGGCTTTTTCAAAGCATTTATAATGGCTATTTGTTTTCCTTATCTATGATTGAATGTTTGTGCACTTTTCATAGCTGTGACAGTTATATTTTGAATATACTGGGAATATTGATATTTCAAACATTTCTTTTCTTCTTGCTTTGAACACAACCAGATAAAAAAATGTTATTTTAATCTGTTTCTACTACAGTTCAGCTAATTCCATCATTTTATTTTTTTATATTTGACAACCATCACCAAAACTATATGTATAAATCACATTATAAGCTGTACTGAAAATAAAAGTTCTTTAAAGGCAATTAAAACATATTAAATGTTACAACAGAAAAAAGTAAAATAAAAAGAAACATGGTTAAAAATTATGAGAATATGTATTATCAATACTTGATGAATTATTCAGACTTTCATCCTCATCTTTATAATTTTGATCAGTCCTCTTTTGGTTGATGCTTTTTCTAATTATAAAATGGTCCAATTCAAAGTTTTTCATTATTCAATTAATTAAGCTATTATCCTTATCATTGTAATTTTGATCAGTCCTCTTTTGACTGATGACTTTTTAGACTTCATAGGATCATTCCAATCTAGGCTTGTCATTATTCAATAAATTATTCAGATTATTATCCTAATCTTTGTAAATTTGATCAGTTTTATCTTGGCTGATGCTTTTTCTTGTCTTCATCAGACAGTATACATCAAGGTATTTCATTATTCAATTAATTATTCAAACTATTATCCTTATTATTTTCACTATTTATATTCAGTTTATTTTCCTCATCTTTGTTGTAGTTATCACAACATTTCTGCCATTGTGCCCTCTGGGCTTCATCAGGTGCATATCAATCTGTATAACCTACAGAGAAGAACACTTTGTATCATTGATCCAAGAGGCTCCCATCCATAGTAATTGGATGGTAAGCTTTGATGTGGTAAGATTGCTGATCAGAGTTCAAATCATCCATATATCACAAGCGAATCTTCACTGGACAATACCTCATCTTTTCACTATCAATACAATGTGAAGAAAGGGATTGTCCTATGCTTACACTACTGAGTAGAAATCCTAATTAGTGACACAGGCACATAACAACAAGAAATGATCAGCATCAAGGGATTAGCGACACAGGCACATAACAACAAGAAATGATCAGCATCAAGGGATTAGCGACACAGGCACATAACAACAAGAAATGATCAGCATCAAGGGATTAGCGACACAAGCACATAACAACAAGAAATGATCAGCATCAAGGGATTAGTGACACAGGCACATAACAACAAGAAATGATCAGCATCAAGGGATTAGTGACACAGGCACATAACAACAAGAAATGATCAGCATCAAGGGATTAGCGACACAGGCACATAACAACAAGAAATGATCAGCATCAAGGGATTAGTGACACAGGCACATAACAACAAGAAATGATCAGCATCAAGGGATTAGTGACACAGGCACATAACAACAAGAAATGATCAGCATCAAGCATAACCTTCAAGATAACAACTACTCTGTAGATATAACATCAGTGTCTGCAGGTGGAAACAGAAAGGTCAAGGAGGAAGATCAGAAAATTGCCACAGTCTGTCTACCTCATGTCAAGGGCTTAGCAAAAAAGATTCAGAAGATCTGCAGTCCATACAACATCATGACAGTATTCAGAAGCAGCTCCATTTTACAGAGAAATCCCTGCTTGAGTAAAGCCTAACATGGTGAGAATATGAACAAGAAATGTGTGTACTCCATTCCTTGCAAGTGTAGCAACGAATATAAAGGTAAAACAAGCCACCCCCCAAAAGCAAGACTAGAAGAACATCAAAAAGCCATAGTGAATGAAATTGGACATGGCTGATCATGTATGGAGGGAAAAGGGTAATCAGCCTGTATGGAATAAAGTGGAAATACTCAACAAGGAAGAACACTGGAGAGTTTGAAATCTGAAAAAATCAATTCATATGCTAGGCTATGTGACCTCTTTAGTAGGCCTAGCATAGAAATACTAAATGGAAGCTGCTAATAAAGGAAGACAAATGACTACAAATCTTTAAGAGCAGCACTCAAACATAACATGCACCACCAACAGCACTATTCAGCAGGTAGGTTACACTTAATGCTCCAAGTTTACCACAGAGAATTTTCCTACAGCCTAGTGGATTACAACTTTGGTTTGTGAATTTGGTGATATATTATTTATGAGTTCAATCCCTGGGCCAGGCAGTGTGTACTTAGTAAAAATGGATGAACAATAACTGAGCAGTACTAAAAATAAGAACTAGACAGGGGCATTGGAACAAGAACAATCTATCCTCATAAGGGATCAGTTTAGGTTACAAAGGCCAAAATATACCTGATGACAACAACAAAGATAACAGTCAGAATGTAAATGATAACTCCTCATCCCAGAAAAATACATTCAGATATTATGCTCATCTTTATAGTTTTGATCAGTTCTGTTTTGACTGATAATTTTTCTGGTTTTCATAGACTGTTCATGTACTGATTATTTTATGTTTGTCAATATGAATGGTAAAGTCTCAAATAATAATAACTTTATGGCCTTCTATGACTGGTTTAGAGTGATTTTTTAATCATTTTTCAGAATGTGGTACACTGTAATATTGATATATTTTCTACTGAATATACTCTGCCCAATCTTATTATGTGAATTTTTGTATTCTTTCAGTGTCACTATTGGACCACCAAAAGCACTAAATGGTCAATAGTCCCAGTATGTTATTCACATACCTCTATATCAAAGTTATCTGATTAAATATCATCCGACGTCAAAAAGTTCCATCAGGATTCCATTACTTTTGCCAGTGTTCCTTCAGTATTTGACATCAAACATTAACAAAGTTTACACTGTTTTTCATGTTTATTTAAATTCAGTTTTTATTTAGCCTGATTCTGAAACATGTTGGACAGTATCCAAACTCCAGCAATTATAGGTATTTCAGCTTTTGTTGCTGTTGTTATTTATATTCATTGACTTTTCACACTTGTAGCATCTGATAGCTATCATTAGATATCACGTAACAGCAATCTCCTTTATTTCCAGCACTCTCCTCAGTATTCTCATTGATTTTAGTAATGTTTCTATCTTATTATTATTGTTATTATTATTACTATTTAGTGAGAAAATCAGCACACTATAAATGTGACATTGGTATATAAGTATGCAAGTATACAAAGACTAATAAGCCCATCATTACACCTAGTTAGATAATGGTATACCAGGCACATTACAACCAAATGTATATGATATACTGACAGATTTTGATAAAAACATCACCTAACTTTACAGGTGAGACTCAGTTAGAAATGTCATCAGGTTGTGTAACCCAGTCAGCTCAGACAATCTCTGACTGAGAGTATTCCCAAATATCTAGATGTAACTCCAAAGTCACCTTGGCTGCCTCATTCTTCAAACTTAAAAAAATAACAACCTACTCAACACCCAGCCATGATGCTCCCCACTACAGAGATTCGCTTTATTATTATTATTAGTCACTTATTATTATTATTATTAGTCACTTATAAGTCATAATTGGTGGCTTACACTGGAGATAGTTACCTCAATGCTTCAGTATTCTAGCTGACTTTAATGACATTTTCATTTAGTTTTAATTCTTTATGGGGCTTTTTAAGACTATTCCAAGCATGCTAACTATGATGGGTACAACAGCCACCTTTATACACAATTTTCTCAGTTCTCTATAAAAGTCTAGATGCTTTTCCTACATTTACAGTTTTCTCAATTCTGTTCCATAAGTAACTAGAACAGAAATGCCCCTTTTGCTTTTGGTCTTCTTCTCTTTGCTACAATAACAAAATCTGGTTTTTAGGCCTGAGCTGAACAATCTTGAATTTCATTATTGTTATTATTACTATTATTGTTGTTATTGTTGTTGTTATTATTATTATTATTATTATTATTTTTATTTTCTTTGATTTCTGGCGTTTACACATTTCTTTCCGCGTCCCGCCCAGGGACCTAAGGTTAGAAATGGCGTCATGACACTTTCCACTGACAAAAAAAAAAAAAAAAAAAATTACATAGATAAAGCCCTTCGTAAAGTGTGGGCTGTACTTGTCAGAACAATTTTTATTATTATTATTATTATTATTATTGTTGTTGTTGCTATTATTGTTGTTGCTATTATTATTTTTTTTTTTTTTTTGTGATTTTCTGGGCAACTTGTATGTTGATGTTACCTGGGACACTGTTAGTAAAATTGTCCATTCCTTTTCTTATGAGGCCCAGAGCTCCAATCACTATTGGTACACTGTCAGCGTTCATTCTCCACATCCTGTTAATCTCGATCTCCAGGTCCTTGTATTTGGACAATTTCTCGATAATTTTCATGGAGGTGTTTCTCTTAGATGCTACTGCTATTTCAGTAAGCATACACTTCCTGAATTTCTTGTCTTTTATGATAATATCAGGTCTTTTGGCTTTTATTTCCCTGTTAGTTTGAATTGGCGTGTCCCAGAGGATAGCTTGGGTAACATTGTCTGGTTGGTACTCATGCCATCTCTTAATGATTTTGATTTTGTGCTTCTTGCATATCTTCCAATTGGCACATATGTTGGTACCTTGTTATTTCTCTGAGTATATTCATTTTTGCCAGTTCTGGACATTCTGAGATAATATGGTCAAAAGTTTCATCATATTTTCTGCAGATTCTGCATTTTAGGTTAGTTCCATCATTGATTATGTGACAGTGATAGGATCTGGTTGAAAGGATTGGTCATAAGCTGCAATAATTATTATTATTATTATTATTATAATTATTTTATTTCCTTTGATTTCTGGTGTGTACTCATTTCTTTCTGTGTCCTAACCAGAGACCTAAGGTCAGAAATGGCATCATGACATTTTCCACTGAGCAATTAAAAGAAAACAAAAAAGAACACATATTTTACACAGAAAAAGCTCTTCGTAAGGTGTGGGCTGTATTTGTGAAAACATTTTTTTGTATTTCTTTAAAACATGGGCTACCATGAATCCCTTCAATAAGTCTATTGGAATCTTTTCCAACCAATCTAAGGGCTCCATCTACTACAGGATTGTTGATGTTCTCATGTACCACATTTTTGAGATTTTGATTTCAAAGTCATTGTATTTTGATATTATTATATTGCTAATATTGTTGTTATTGTTGCTATTGTTGTTATTGTTATTTCCTTGGGTTTCTGTTGTATGCATATTTTCTTCCAGAAACCTAATGTAAAAATGGCTTCATGACATTTTCTACTGATCCTTTTTGTAAAAAAAAAAAAGATCACACACAATTTTACATAGATAAAGCTTTTCCTAATGTGTGTGCTGTACTTGTGAATACTATTTTATGTATTTGTTTAATGATTGGGCTACCAGAAATCCCTTCAACGAGTCTATTAGAAACTTTTCCAATCAAATTGAGGGTTCTAATTACAATTGGAATTATTGGTGTCCTCATGTATCACATTTTTGAGATTTCGACTTCCTTTTATTTTCAATAGTTTTTTGAAGATCCAAAGATACATTTCCATCTGTGGGGACTGCAGAAAGAAGGCAATAAGAAAGCTGCTCATCATCATCATCATCATCATCATCATCATCATCTTCTTCTTCTTTTGTGCAATTGAATGTTCATGCTAGACATAGTTTTTGCTAGTAAAATAAGTGAGAGCAAGTCTCCTCAAATATTCTTTTTAAATGTTCCTTCAAGATGTAGGCAATCATAGTTCTCCACAACTTCCTTTTTTTGCAAATTGCCATGAATTCTTGGAAAATATGCTGGAGTAGTTTCCCATTGCCTTTTCCCTGGTTTTGAATTCAGAGCATCCTATTAGACAGATTGCTATCCAAGGCTATAGAACCCCTGTCTAACCTGCTATTTACCCTTAGCTGAAGTAAGAGATGGGTTTATGCATGTCCTAAAGGCATTAGTGTGTAATTGAAATAACAGACTAAGCCAAAATTTGAACTCAGTATATTGATTCTATTTTCCCCATGATAACCATTACACCTTTTGCACATCCTCCTCAGATAAGATGATTATTAAGTAAAGGTAAATAGGAAGTAGTTGTTTTGCAATAATAATGTGATAATGGACTTTATTTATTTATTATGATTATGAATAGTAGTAGTATTAGTAATAGTAGTAATCTTTAGCATACAGTTCATACAAAAATTCAACAGATGCTCTATGAATATGACCTTGTACCAAACATGGCTTAGTTCATCAGGAATCTCTTATTTTTGTCATTATTACTATCAAGCTGTTTTGGCAGGCTATCACCATAAGAAGTAAAACATATTCAAATCAGTGGTGTTCGCTCAGTATCCAATGCACATTAATTCACTGCTTAAAAAGAATATAGTACTATTGGAAATGTGTTCCAGATACAATATAAAATCAATAAGAGAGGAGGAGGCAGCAAAAATTATTAATAAATGGCATTTATTCTATGAGACATTATTTATTTGTTTTTTGTTTATTATTTACTTTTTACTTTTTTATTAATTTATTTTTTATTCAATTGTTTTACTATTTATTTTTCTTGGCTATTTTCTTTTATCTTTTTATTTATTTGTTATTTATTTAGTTTTTTTTTTTTTTGTTTTTTTATTGTACCTACCTGGTAAAAAGTGTTAATAGACACACACACACACACACACACACTCATATTTGTATGTGTATGTAAGCTTGTCCTTCTAATTAAGGGCTTAGTTTCCTTGCAAAGGTGTAGTCTTAGATGTAAACTAGTAAACAACAGATATGTCTGTGATTGATCAAGTAAGTTTCACTTTGTGGTACATGAGTACACATGCACTAAAATTTCTTATTATTGAAAAATAATAATTTTTGCTTTTATTTAAGGAAATTTTCCTTCCTTTTATTAAAAAAATAATGAAACCTACCTTAAAATTTAACTCGGTGACTATTCAATTAAATATAATTCTGTTTTAACTATTTTAACAAGCTAGTAAGATTTCAGAATGCATCTTAAAGAAATTGTCATATACAAGTACTTACTGAGTTTTACTAAGTACAAAAAAGAGTTAAAGGAAGCTTAAAAATGGTGTTGTACAAGTTTCTGAAGGAAAAATGTTTATTTGTCATGAAAACCAACATTCAAAGTCATAGCTTTTATCAGGGATCAAACACCAAACACTAATGCCCAAGAGAAATATGACTCCATCCCTCAGTATAGAAGTATTTTAATATGTGATCAGATAAATAATAAATTTTACTAATAAAAAGAAAACTATAATAGTCACCAATAGTTACTGATTTTTATCAAAAGCTCATGCAATTCAAAGTGGTTGACAGGGAAACATAACTATATTTATATATTTTTAATCATTAATCATTTTACCCCAAGCAAGACAATAAAGCTATTAAGACACAAGGGGTTACTGAGAATGAAAGAAACTGAGAAAATGTTATTGAAGAGAAAGGACAATAAAAGAACAGGATTCAAAGAGACAGAAGATGATAACTGACATTTCATTTAAATTTTTAAAAATTGTCATTGACAGGAAAGCAAGAAACTTGAGGAGTTCCAAAGGTGAGAAGTGCAAGTGTTAGAATAGTACTTACAGTTATGGCTAGCAATTTCAACAGTAAAACAATTAGGCCTAACTACCAATCTAGTTTTATGTTTAAATTTTTAAAGTTGTAGTACCAAAAAGCTCATCAGAAAAATTGCCATGAAAGTATTTACAGAAAAGGCACAGTGAAACTATGTTACAACAGTGAGAAAGTGATTGAACCTGAGATGCCAGATCAGGAGCGATAAAATTGTATATTCCTCTTTGGATTTTATCAAGAATTTCTAGATACACAGCAAAAGAACAAGACCAGATGTGGTGCTAATATTCAATGCATGGAGAAATGGTAGACTTAAAATGCATGGATTTAATAGTAGACTGCACAACACAGTGAACCAACTTTTTAGCAGCAGACCTAGCAATTGATTCAATATATGTGATTCTGCTTTTTTGTTAACTAGGATCAATTGGATCAAGTATGGATTAGAATCTGACAGAATGGCAGGATAAGGAACAAATAGTAAATGTTTCTTTAACATGTTTCATTTTTATTTAAGCTTTATCAGAAAATAAAATATAGAGGAGAAAAGAAAATTCTGGTATTTTTTTATTTTTGCATTGTTTGTTTTTCACTAATTAAGTAGACTTCAAGTCTATTTGTTTAGTCAAGTAGTGTTTGCGTGTATAATTCTTGTATCTTTGTGTATCCTAATTCTAGTTGGTCTATATGGGATTTCATAGATAATGTGCATGCATGTATGTGCATCCAGTGGGCATTTCTATTTATGTCTGGTAGTGTCTGTATGTTGATTGAAGTACAATTTGCATGAAAGAAATTAAGTAACACCAGTTATGGTTGTAAGTAGACAGATCTTAGATTCTTTAAGTATGGATTTTATAAAAGTTGGTGATATAATAAAGTGTTTGGCATGTCTTTATTGATGGGAAAATATTTATTATGATTCTTTCTAAGTATTTTCTATGTAATAAATTATGTTCTTTTCTTATTAAGGTGACATTTACTAAATCAAAGTTATGGGCTGTTTTATTTCTCTGTGATATGAATAAGTTTAAAGGATTGTCCCAAAGTAGGTCTCTCTTATGTTCATAGATGCATGCTTTTAAATTTCTACATATTTTGCATATGTAGCTTTTCTGGCATGGCAGGCATTTTATAACATAAATCCTGGCATCTGATATGGTATTGTATCTATTTTTCTTGCTGACTATAGTTCTGATTGTCTTGAAGGTGGTGGTAATGATCTTAGTGTTGTGGATAACTAGTTTGTTCTACAATTTTGCTTATAGTGTTGGAGGGTAGGATTAGGAATTTTGTGTTTTTGTTGTCAGAGATGTCTTCATTATTGGTGGTGCCTAAATTTTTGGACTTGTGGGCTTTATATGCTCATTTCTAGTATTAAGGTTGAAATGATGTAGGTAGTGAAAAGTCTAAACATTTTTCAATGTATTTCTCTTCTTCATCTAGGTATTCTGGACTACATATTCTAAGGGCTCTGATTAAACCTGATTATAATTTTTGACTGTGGTGGGAATAGAAATTGATTAATTCATTTTTGTTTGTGGGCTTTTTTATAACAAGCGTTTGGTTGGAAAAAGGAAAGGAATAACAAGGATTAAATTTTCAAACAGCGTATATTTATTTAATATACAAGATATATTTACAGTTGTTAGAAAATTGAAGAAAATGTTATTTTCGGTTGCTGATCATCAAGAAGTCAATTAGGTGTAAGGGTAATGCCAGGAGTTAACCAATTTGTTGTGTTGGTTTGGCCGAGGTCACAGGATATGTCCGGAGTGGATTTAGATATTGGTTGGGTTCAACAGACGTGTTGATCAGTTGAGATCACAGCAATAGGTTGATTAATGGTAGGGTGTATTGGTTGCTGAGGTCATGATGGTGGTGATGAGAGATTAAGTGTAGTGGTTGGCCAGTGATGGAATGTTTCAGTTTGGTGTATCAATGAAATGAGGATCATGATAGTAACTTCAAGGGTATGCCTGTAGCAAGTTGGGTTACCAAAGTGATGCTGTTAGCAATGAGAGAGTAGGTGTAGCTGGTAGGCCCTGAAGTGGAATGTTTTGTGTATCAATGAAATGGTGTCACTAGTTCATATCCTGCCAAAGAGCGTATATTTTTATTTAATAGGATTTCTCAACTATTCAGGCCAGTAGACAAAAATAAGAATAAATAAATATACTTTTGACATATTATACTAATTTTTGACAATTAAAAAATGTTCATGAAAGTATATTTGTTTTGAAATGTATCTGATTATGCATTTTTTCATTTAGATCCAAAAACAAAATGATGAAATGCATGTATATGTATGTTTAAATAATGAAATCTTAATATTTTTCACAAAGCTGTTGTTTCTTGTGACTAAATCTCAAATCATTTTAACTTTTTTCTGGGACAAACCACAGGAACATGGCATTCAGTAATGAATTGAACTGTGAACACATTTAGCTTGGTCTGGCACAAGGCCACTGTATTTAGTACTGTATGTTTACTAAGCTTACTGAAAGTTTATATTTATAGGATAACTAGTGAGCACCAATCTTATTACATTAAAATTGCTTGAGATTGAGTTGATAACAGTTGTACTACAGTAAATATTCCTTAGGTTAATCAGTCCTGGATATGATGATAAACTACATCCAACAGCAAACCCTTAAAACCTTAAAACTATGTTTTTATCATATATATATATATATATATATATATATATATATATATATATATATATATATATATATGTATGTATATATATATATATATATATATATATATATATGATAAAAATATAGTTTTAAGGTATGCTCTGTTTATATTATAAATCACCCCTAGTTTTTATAATATGTCTTGCTTAGGCTACTTGCCATGAAATCAATAGAATTCTTCCCAATTGACTCCAACAGACTTCTCCTGGCTCACTTTGAGTTCTTTATTTAAGTCATCTTGCCTAACACATTTGTGTTACTTGGTGCTTTATTTACTCCACAACATCCCACCTTTTAAGATTTTTCTTCAGTGGTACTTGTACTTATACTGAACTTTGTATTTTTTCATTTTCGGTCAATCTCTAGTTTTTCCATTTGTTTCCGTTTTCTGGTAATCATACTTGTACATTGAACATATACTTGGGGTGTTGGTACATTAAAAATATCATACAGTACTTGATTAGGTTCTTCCAAACCATTTCTTTAACTGATTCCAATCCCTTTTGTGTTCCCATTTTTTTCCTTTTACCAGATATTTTTCCAATTTGTGACTTTATTACACCATCTTCCCACATTTCTTTTCCACTTTTTCACCAATTTTGAAAAATTTGTGTCCTTTTTGTTATCTGTTTCTTGACCTGGTAACAACATGTCAAACACTGATTTAATTTTTTTTGTGAACATCAATTCTACCAGTGACATGCCTGTTGGAGTCTTGGAATTTGGCATTATCCAGAATACTGTCAAGAATTTTTGTAGTGCTTCTTCATTCACTTTTTCTTTACTTGCTTTTTCCAAAACTCTCTTAAACATACCCACAAACCATTCAGATTGTCTGTTTGGCCTTGGGTGATATGGTGGAGTAGTAATATGTTCAATTGAGAACATTTTACAAAATTCTTTAAAATTCTTAAGCAGCCAATTGTGTACTGTTATTCAAGACTATGGAATCTGCAAGCAGTTTGTGTAAAAAATTCACTGTAACCATAGAAGTTGTTTTTTGCACTTACAAATTCCAGCCCACTTAGTAAAGCTATCCACTACTAAAAGATAATGTGATCCATTTATTGGACCTGCGAAATCTGTGTGTGGTCATGACCTGGGTGTATCTGTCTTTGGTTAAGGTTGTAATTTTGTGGTAGGTAATTTTGCTACCAAGCACAACCTCTGCAGGCTTTTACTAATTTTTCAATGCTTTGATCCATTTTGATCCAGTATATATCATCCTTGAAATTCCCAGATTTCCACTATGAAATTCATTTCATTTTTAATTTTTTTCATAATTTTGGAATATGATAGGTATACTATAATCTTTGTACAATCATCATTACTCTATCACATAGCATGTAAACATTCAAGTCTGGATTGTGTTCTAAAAATTGTCTATCTTACTATTTTTAAGTCATCTTTTTTATTTTTGAAATAAATATGTCATGTTCTGCTTTTTCTTTTATTTCTTCTAGGGTAACTGGTAGTTCACATACTACATTACATATTTTATTTTTAATTTCTATTTCACTTTTTAATGCTGCAATAACAGTGGCCTCAAATGGTTCAGTATTTTTTGGTATCAACCTTGATAAAACATCAGCATGCTCTAATTTTTTGAACAGTTGGTATTCTATCCTGAAATCATAATTTAATAAGATGGTACCCCAGCATTATAATTTATTTGCTGTATGCATAGGAATTCCTTTTTTCAAACCATAAATTGATAATAAAGTTCAATGGTCTGTCTGTAAACAAAAACTCCTGTGAAATTTTTTCACTGCAAATATTATTGTTAATTCCTTTTTTTTTTGATCTGGCTGTAGTTTTTTTTTCTGCTAGTAGTGGTGAATGCAAAGCATGTACAATGGCTTTCATGTTACTGTCATCATATTTATGTAGAATTTCTACTCCTATATGATAGTCACTATCATCTGAAGCCAATACAATTTCATCTTTTCAACCGTAGTGTGCTAATGATAAGTCTGACATTAGAATTTTCTTGATTTCTTCAAACACCTTCTGACACTTATCAGTCCAGTTCTAGTTTACTCCTTTTTTAAGCCAATTGTTCAATGGAGCTCTCAAATTCAGCATATTATTATATAAATTTGATAATAGTTTCTAGTACTAAAAATCCTTGTAACCTGGTAACATTTGTTGGAGAAGGCATAATGACCATTTTAGTCAATGATTTGTGCTATGTACTTGATTTTATGCAAAAACAATTTGCACTTTTACTCAATGAGTTTGAACATGTATTCTTGTATTTTTTCAAAAACTCTTTCCACATGCCTAATATTTTGTTCCTTAGATTCACTTTTAATTAATATATCATCCAGATAAGCACCTGTGAAATCACAGTCTGCAAGCATAGTATCCTTAGCTTGTTGAAATATAGCTGAAGCCACTTTTATCCCAAAAGGAAGTCAGATGAACTTATACAATCTCTTATGCGTATTTATAATTATTAACTTTAAACATTCTTATTAAACTTGTATTTACAAATACACTTCAGAAAGATCCAGCTTTGAAAATATTTTTCCCTCTTGTAAATTCACAAAAATTTCCTCTGGACTTGGTATTGGGTAGTTATGGGATTCTATTCATTTGTTTAACCCTGTTGAAAAATCAGCACAAATGCAAATTTTTTTTCTTTACATACACTACTCATTTTGAATGGTCAATCTTTTCAGTTATTCCTATTTTTTTCAAGTCTCTCTAATTCTTCATTGACTTGATCCAATGTTGTGAGCAGTACACTATGTTTCAGTTTAAACACTGGCATCAACCCTTTTTTCACTTGGAAATTCTACTTTCACTTTGGAACATTGATCCAACTCATCTGACAGAATATCTGGAAAATATTTTTTCAATTATTCCTTTAAACTTTCTCACTGTTTTTTAAACTGGTATACTTGTCCACTTACATTTTTGCAATAAATATTTATAGGTAAATCCAACAACTCAAATAATTCCATCCTAGTCAGTACCAAATTTGTAGTATTTTTTAACAGATAAGCCTTAGCTTTTATACACTTGTTACAAAATGAAATGTTACAAGTCATTTCACTAATAAAATATAATTTCTTACCCAACATTCCATGTTCAATTTTCAAAGTTTTTTTTAATATAGGTTTTCCATTTGCTTTCTATGTGACTTTGTCGATTATTGTAATATCAGTATCAGTGTCGAGTTGCATTTTTACATTCACATTATTAATTTTCATACACACAAATTTCCTTTGATTTTCTTCAACTATTTTTTCCATTGCAACACAGTTACAAATTTTTTTCTCAGAACTTTTCCTTGCTTTAGTCTTACAGACTGACTTTTTTATGCCCCACTTTTCCACACTTGTAGTACTTTGAATTCTTAAAGAGACAGTCATTTCCGAGATGTAACCTTCCACATCTGAAACATAGATTAATTTTTCTTTTTCCATTTTTTTTTTAGCTTGTATATATGTACATTCTTTTTCGTTAATTTCCTCCATATCACATCTCAGGTTTATGATTCTCTGACATTCACCTGATATTTCTTCTAGTGTTAGTTTTTGATTCTGTTCAAGGTTCACTAGAATTCTAGCATTTATTTCTGTGTCTCTTTTGCCACTAAACCTTGAATGAAAATTAACCATTTAAACATATCTGGAGTCAGTTTGTTTAATTTCAATCTTTCACACTCCTTGTTAATGATTCTAGCATATGTGACAAAATTTTCTTTTTTCAGCAGATTTTGTCTATATTTCTGAGATGAGGTATTATGTACATTATTGTAATAAATATGGCGACAAAGATGAGGACAATAGTCCGAATAATGTAAATAATGTTCATCAGATCCATACACTTCCAACTATTATTTAATAACAAAGTTTGCTCACTAAAAATTTTAGTCAGAATATTTACTGTTTCTTCAAAGCAAATTTCTGCTTTTTTGGGGTGGAGGGTTAGTACAAAATTACAGTATTTTTCATGTTCTTCTGGTGCTAACTTTCTCAACAAGAGTCTTTTTTTTTTCTCGCCTTCCCAGTCACTGAATTCTACTCTAAAAATTTTCTAGTATTTCTAAAATAAGCAAAAAAGGTATTTCCATCATCTGTGTATGTGAATTCAGTTATGGCATTTGCCACTACATCAGCCACATTTTCTTCCATATTATTTCAATTAAATTTTGTTGTTTTTGGAGATTCACCAACTGCTGTTGTTGCTGTTGTTGTATTTTTACCACTTTGTCTAATAATTCTTCTATATTTAAAGAATATCTGGGTTTTTTTTTCCTTCTTTCTCTTATTTACACATAGCAAAAAAAGTTAAACCAACGTGATTTTAATTTCTCATCATCACTGTTATCATGTGCATCAAAGCAAAAGTATTTTTCCCTACTCCGTATGAGTTTTGATTCCTCATCACCACTGTTATAACTCACTCCTAGCAGTTATAATATTATGTCTTGCTTAGGCTACTTACTGTGATGTCATTAAAATTATTTCTGACTCCAACAGACTTCTCCTAACTCACTTTGTGTTCTTTATTTAAGGCATCTTGCCTAGTTCATTTATGTTACCAGGAACGTCTTACTTACTCCACAACAATTTATGGGTTAATGTGCCCAATATCATGTATAGAGTGTAAGTAAATATAAATATAAAAAGGGACACTGAGGTCAATACTGAGCATCAATAGCCAGTTTCATGTTCGAACACAATCTTCAAGTTAGAAGATTGTGTTCAACCATGAAACTGACTCTTGATGCTCAGTATTGACCTCAGTGTCCACTTTTATATATATATATATATATATATATATATATGTGTGTGTGTGTATGTATGTATGTATAAAAAATGTATTTTGGCAACTATAATTCTCTCAAGTATGTTTTTTGTTAAATAATATAGAAAAGTTCTATCATTTTGTAAATCTTTATTAAATCTTTACAAATTTCAGAATAAGTTTTGTGTTATCAGTAAATTTGACAAAATTCATATTAAATTTTATTTTATATTATTTTTTTCTTGAGTCATTTCAACTGATGCTCCATTTGTTTTCAAGGATTATTCTGTGTGTAATTACGCAACTTGTTTGTAATTCCATCATTCTTACATTTGATGGAATATATGACAAGTACACAAAATAATATTAACATCAGACAAATTTTAGTGAATAACATCAAAATTTTATATAGGACACAATGCCAAGAAAGACTCCAAATTCTGGAGACTCTTGTAATAAAAGAGAAGCAACCAAAATTAAATAAGGTCTCTTTCTACATAGGGGATTGTATATTGAAGTGTGTTTGATATAAAAAAAAACACAAACATACATGCATACACACACACACAAATTCATACACACATACACACATAAAAATTCTATTTGACTATTTATATTTCCCTCTCAGATATGGGGATTATCTCCGCCTTGTCTGTCATGACACCCCTCTGGTGGTGTTATTTCAGTACTATAAAAGGACTGGACAATAAACATTTTCTCTCTTTTCACTCCATGATATAGTGGCAAAACATAATTTATCTCCACCAGGGTAAGATTTCTTTCTACTGGTAACCAACTAGTTAATTTAAAACAAACCATGTGGACAGTCATGTATGCACACACATGGACTACAGCAAAGTAAATAATTGTTTTTGTTCCTTTCTTATACATGTAAATGTAATTTTCTCTGTCAGTTCTTTTATGGGCTATATTTTTCTTTATCTTGATATATATGTAAAATTCATCTGCTTCTTTAAATTTATTCCTTCTGAAAATGTTGAATTCAATTTCTTTGAAAGTTCTTAATCCATTACAAGCTGTAGGTCATTTCAACTAGTAGTGGATTCAAATGATCCTCAAATCAAAAAAGAAACCAATATTTTGAATGTTCTTTCTCAACGTAGATAGGCTGCCACAATTTAGAAATTTGATGCAAGCATCCTAATTCTTATTATCCAGTATACCCATATATTAGATTACTTTTTTATTTTATCATTGTTAGTTATCAAAATTAAATATCATATAGGTACAAGAAAGAGTTAATTTTTGAATATTAAAACATTTATTTTTAATTAGTTAAACAGACTTATTCAAAAATAATTTTAGCAATTAAAGAAGTTTAAACATATGAAAATCAGTAAATTAGTATTGGTAATCAAAGGCATATGATTTTTCACTGGTAAAACATTTTCCATGTATATATATATATATATATATATATATATATATATATCAGCATTAATCACTGCTATTTCACCTATTTCTACAATAATTTTACAAACAAAAATTTGAATTATCAATGGGGTCACCTCTAAGTTGGGTTTTGATATGGATTTTCTGAGATTTTCTTGAATTTGGTACTGTCCAAAATATTTTACCTAAACAATCAACATATTTCCAGTATCCAGTAGAATAGTATCTTACCTAAACAATCAAAAAATTTCCAGTCTACAAAAGAATAGTATCTTACCTAAACAATCAATATATTTCCAGTATCCAATAGAATAGTATATTACCTAAACAATCAACATATTGCCAGTATCCAATAGAATAGTATCATACCTAAACAATCAATATATTTCCAGCATTCAATAGAACAGCATCTTACCTAAACAATCAATATATTGCCAGTATCCAATAGAAGAGTTTCTTATATAAACTATCAAGATATTTCCAGCATTCAATAGAACAGCATCTTAACAGAACAATCAACATATTTCAAGTATCCAATGAAATAGTGTCTTACTTAAACAATCAATGTATTTCCAGTATGCAATAGAACAGTATCATACCTAAACAATCAAGATATTTCCAGTATTCAGTAGAATAGTATCTTACCTAAACAATCAGCATATTTCCAGTATCCAATAGAATAGAATCTTACTTAAACAATCAATATATTTCCAGTATCCAATACAAAAGTATCTTCCCTAAACAATCAATATATTTCCAGTATCCAATAGAGTAATATCTTACTTAAACAATCAATATAATTCCAGTATCCAATAGAATAGTATCTTACCTAAACAATCAAAATATTTCCAGTATTTAATAGAATAGTTTCTTACCTATACAATCAAAATATTTCAAGTATCCAATAGAATATTAACTTACCTAAACAATTAATATATTACCAGTATCCAATAGAATAGTATCTAACCTAAACAATTAATATATTTCCAGTATCCAATAGAATAGTATCTTACCTAAACAATCAAAATATTTCCAGTATCCACTACAATAGTATCTTACCTAAACAATCAATATATTTCCAGTATCCAATAAAATAGTATCTTACTAAATAAGCAATATATTTCCAGGATCCCATGGAATGGTATCTTAACTAAACAATCAATATATTTCCAGTATCCAATAGAAGAATATTTTACAAAACAATCAACATATTTCCAGTATTCAATAGAATAGTATCTTACCGAAACAATCAACACATTTCTAGTATCCAATAGAATAGTATCTTACCTAAACAATCAAAATATTTCCAGTATCCCATGGAATAGTATCTTACCTAAACAATCAATATATTTCCAGTATCCAATAAAATAGTATCTTACCTAAACAATCAATATATTTCCAGTATCCAATAGAAGAATATTTTACCTAGACAATCAACATATTTCTAGTATCCAATAGAATAGTATCTTACCTAAACAATCAATATATTTGCAGTTTCCAAAAGAATAGTGTCTTACCGAAACACATCAATGTATTTCCAGGATCCAATACAGGAGCATTTTACCTAAACAATCAACATATTCCAGTATTCAGTAGAATAGTATCTTACCTAAACAATCACTATATTTCCAGTATCCAATTGAGTAATATCTTACTTAAACAATCAATATATTTCCAGTATCAAATACAATAGTATCTTACTTAAACAATCAACATATTTCCAGTATCCAATGGAATAGTATCTTACCTAAACAATGAAAATATTTCCAGTATTCAATAGAATAGTATCTTACCTAAACAATCAATATATTTCCTGTATCGAATAGAATACTATCTTACCTAAACAATCAATTTATTTCGAGTATCTCATAGGATAGTATCTTACCTAAACAATCAAAATATTTCCAGTACCCACTAGAATAGTATCTTACCTAAACAATCAAAATATTTCCAATATCCAATAAAATAGTATCTTACCTAGACAATCATTAAATTTCCAGTATCCAAGAGAATAGTATCTTACCAAATCAATCAATTTCCATTATCTAATAGAATAGTGCCTTACCTGAACAAACAATATCTCCAGTATCAACTAGAAGAGTATCTTACATAAACAATCAATATATTTCCAGTATTCAATAGAATGGTACCTTACGTAAACAATGAATATATTTCCAGTATCCAATAGAATAGTATGTTACCTAAACAATCAATATATTTCCAGTGTCCAATAGAATAGTATCTTACCTAAACAATCAAAATATTTCCAGTATCCAACAGAATAGTATCTTACCTAAACAATCAATATAATTCCTGTATCGAATAGAATAGTAACTTACCTAAACAATCAACATATTTCTAGTATCCCATAGAATATTATCTTACCTAAACAACCAACATATTACCAGTATCCAATAGAATAGTATCTTACCTAAACAATATATTTCCAGTATCCAATTGAATAGTATCTTACCTAAACAATCAAAATGTTTCGAGTATCCAATAAAATAGTATCTTACCTAAACAATCAATATATATCCAGTATCCCATGGAATAGTATCTTAACTAAACAATCAATATATTTCCAGTATCCAATAGAAGATTATATTACAAAACAATCAACATATTTCCAGTATTCAATAGAATAGTACCTTACCTAAACAATCAATATATTTCCAGTATCCAATAGAATAGTATCTTACCTAAACAATGAAAATATATCCAGTATTCAATAGAATAGTATCTTACCTAAACAATCAAAATATTTCCAGTATTCAATAGAATAGTATCTTACCTAAACAATCAACATGTTTACAGTATCAAATAGAAGAATATGTTACCTAAACAATCAACATATTTCCAGTATCCAATAGAATAATATCTTAATAAACAATCAATATATTTACAGTTTCCAATAGAAGAGTATCTTACCGAAACAATCAACATATTTCCAGTATCCAATGCAAGAGTATTTTACCTAAACAATCAACATATTTCCAGTATCCAATAGAATAGTATATTACCTAAACAATCAATATATTTGCAGTTTCCAATAGAATAGAATCTTACCTAAACAATCAAAATGTTTCCAGAATCCATTAAAATAGTATCTGACGTAAACAATCAATATATTTCCAGTAGCCAATAGAATAGTATCTTTCCTGAACAAACAGTATATTTGCAGTATTCAGTAAAATACTATCTGACCTAAACAATAAATATATTTCCAGTATCCAATAGAGTAATATCTCACTTAAACTATCAATATAGTTCCAGTATCCAATACAATAGTATCTTACCTAAACAATCAACATATTTCCAGTATCCAATATAATAGTATCTTAACTAAACAATGAAAATATTTCCAGTATTCAATAGAATAGTATCTTACCTAAACAATCAATATATTTCCTGCATCGAATAGAATACTATCTTACATAAACAATCAATATATTGTTAGTATCCTATAGAATATTATGTAACCTAAACAATCAACATATTACCAGTACCCACTAGAATAGTATCTTACCTAAACAATCAATATATTTCCAGTATCCAATAGAAGAATATCTTACGTAAACAATCAACATATTTGCAGTTTCCAATAGAATATTATCTTACCTAAACAATCAACATGTTTCCAGTATCAAATAGAATAGTATCTTACCTAAACAATCAATAAATTTCAAGTATCTGATAGAATAGTATCTTACCTAGACAATCAATATATTTCCAGTATCCAGTAGAATAGTATCTTACCTAAAAAATCAATATATTTCCAGTATTCAATAGAATAGTATCTTACATAAACAATCAATATATTTGCAGTTTTCAATAGAATAGTATCTTAACTAAACAATCAACATATTTCCAGTACCCACTAGAATAGTATCTTATCTAAACAATCAATATCTTTACAATATCCAAAAGAATTGTATCTTACCTAAACAATCATTATATTTCGAGTACTCATTAGAATAGTATCTTACCTAAACAATCAAAATATTTCCAGTATCCATTAAAATACTATCAGACCTAAACAATCAATATATTTCCAGTATCCAATAGAATAGTATCTTACCTAAACAATCAATATATTTGCAGTTTCAAATAGAATAGTATCTTACGGAAAAAATCAATATATTTGCAGTTTCCAATAGAATATTATCTTACCTAAACAATCAACATATTTCCAGTATCAAATAGAATAGTATCTTACCTAAACAATCAACATATTTCCAGTATCCAATAGAATAGTATATTACCTAAACAATCAATATATTTCCAGTGTCCATTAGAATAGTATCTTACCTAAACAATCAAAATATTTCCAGTATCCAATAGAATAGTATCTTACATAAACAATCAATATAATTCCTGTATCGAATGGAATAGTAACTTACCTAAACAATCAACATATTTCTAGTATCCCATAGAATATTATCTTACGTAAACAATCAACATATTACCAGTATCCAATAGAATAGTATCTTACCTAAACAATTAATATATTTCCAGTATCCAATTGAATAGTATCTTACCTAAACTATCAAAATGTTTCGAGCATCCAATAAAATAGTATCTTACCTAAACAATCAATATATTTCCAGTATCCAATAGAATAGTATCATACCTAAACAATCAATATTTTTACAGTTTCAAATAGAATAGTATCTCACCGAAAAAATCAATATATTTGCAGTTTCCAATAGAATATTATCTTACCTAAACAATCAACATATTTCCAGTATGCAATAAAATAGTATCTTACCTAAACAATCAATAAATTTCCAGTATCTGATAGAATAGTATCTTACCTAAACAATCAATATATTTTCAGAATCCAATAGAATAGTATCTTACCTAAAAAATCAATATATTTCCAGTATTCAATAGAATAGTATCTTACATAAACAATCAATATATTTGCAGTTTTCAATAGAATAGTATCTTAACTAAACAATCAACATATTTCCAGTATCCAATAAAATAGTACCTTACCTAAACAATGAATATATTTCAAGTAACAATAGAATAGTATCTTACCTAAACAATCAATATATTTTCAGTATCCAATAGAATAGAATCTTACCTAAACAATCAATATATTTCCAATATCCAATAAAATAATATCTTAC
Source organism: Acanthosepion pharaonis (assembly GCA_903632075.3). Lineage (NCBI taxonomy): Eukaryota > Metazoa > Mollusca > Cephalopoda > Sepiida > Sepiidae > Acanthosepion > Acanthosepion pharaonis. The sequence goes on from CAHIKZ030005336.1 coordinate 1,631,572, forward strand.
GTAAACAATCAACATATTTCCAGTATCCAATGGTATAGTATTTTACCTAAACAATCAAAATATTTCCAGTACCCACTAGAATAGTATCGTATCTAAACAATCAATATCTTTACAATATCCTAAAAGAATTGTATCTTACCTAAGCAATCAACATATTTCCAGTATCCAATAGAATAGTATTTTACCTAAACAATCAAAATATTTCAAGTATTCAATAGAATAGTATCTTACCTGAACAATCAATATATTTGCAGTGTCCGATAGAATAATATCTTGCCTAAACAATCAACATATTTGTGGTATCAAATAGAATAGTATCTTATCTAAAGAATCAAAATATATTTCCGGTATCCAATAAAATAATATCTTACCTAAACAATCAATATATTTCCAGCATCCAATATAATAGTATCTTACCTAAACAATCAACATATTTACAGTATCCAATAGAATAGTATCTTACCTAAACAATCAATATATTTCCAGTATCCAATAGTGTAATATCTTACCTAAACAATCAACATATTTCCAGTATCCAATAGAATAGTATCTTACCTAAACAATGAAAATATTTCCAGTATTTAATAGAATAGTATCTTACCTAAACAATCAATATATTTCCTGTATCAAATAGAATACTATCTTACCTAAACAATCAATATATTTCTAGTATCCCATAGAATATTATCTTACCTAAACAATCAACATATTACCAGTACACACTAGAATAGTATCTTACCTAAACAATCAAATTATTTCCAGTATTCAATAGAATAATATCTTACCTAAACAATCCACATATTTCCAGTATCCAATAGAATAGTATCTTACCTAAACAATCAATATATTTGCAGTTTCCAATACAATAGTATCTTACCCAAAAAATCAATATATTTGCAGTTTCCAATACAATAGTATCTTACTAAAACAATCAACATATTTCCAGTAACAAATAGACTAGTATCTTACCTAAACAATCAACATATTTCCAGCATCCAATAAAATAGTATATTACCTAAGCAATCAATAAATTTCCAGTATCTCATAGAATAGTATCTTACCTAAACAATCAATATATTTCCAGTATCCAATAGAATAGTATCGTACCTAAGCAATCAACATATTTCCAGTATCCAAAATAATAGTATCTTACCTAAACAATCAATATATTTCCAGTATCCAATAGAATAGTATCTTACCTAAACAATCAATATATTTGCAGTTTTCAATAGTATAGTATCTTACCTAAACAATCAACATATTTCCAGTATCCAATAGAATAGTATTTTACCTAAACAATCAAAATATTTACAGTACCCACTAGAATACTATTTTACCTAAGCAATCAATATATATTTACAGTGTCCAATAGAATAGTATTTTGCCTAAACAATCAAAATATTTCCAGTACCCACTAGAATAGTATCCTACCTAAACAATCTAAATGTTTCAAGTATTCAATAGAATAGTATCTTACCTAAACAATCAATATATGTGCAGTTTCGAATAGAATAGTATATTACCTAAACAATCAACATATTTCCAGTATCCAATAAAATAGTATCTTACCTAAACAATCAACATTTTTCCAGTATCCAATAGAATAGTATCTTATCTAAACAATCTACATATTTACAGTATACAATAGAATAGTATCTTACCTAAGCAAACAATATATTTCCAGTATCAACTAGAAGAGTATCTTACATAAACAATAAATATATTTCCAGTATCCAATAGAATAGTACCTTACGTAAACAATGAACATATTTCCAGTATCCAATAGAATAGTATATTACCTAAACAATCAATATATTTCCAGTGTCCAATAGAATAGTATCTTACCTAAACAATCAAAATATTTCCAGTATCCAATAGAATAGTACCTTACGTAAACAATGAACATATTTCCAGTATCCAATAGAATAGTATCTTACCTAAACAATCAATATATTTCCAGTGTCCAATAGAATAGTATCTTACCTAAACAATCAATATAATTCCTGTATCGAATAGAATAGTAACTGACCTAAATAATCAACATATTTCTAGTATCCCATAGAATATTATCTTACCTAAACAATTAATATATTTCCAGTATCCAAAAGAATTGTATCTTACCTAAACAATCATTATATTTTGAGTACTCACTAGAATAGTATCTTACCTAAACAATCAAAATATTTCCAGTATCCAATAGAATCATATCTTACCTAAGCAATCAACATATTTCCAGTATCCAATAGAATAGTATCTTATCTAAACAATCAATATATTTACAGTATACAATAGAATAGTATCTTACCTAAACAAACAATATATTTCCAGTATCAACTAGAAGAGTATCTTACATAAACAATCAATATATTTCCAGTATCCAATAGAATAGTACCTTACGTAAACAATGAACATATTTCCAGTATCCAATAGAATAGTATATTACCTAAACAATCAATATATTTCCAGTGTCCAATAGAATAGTATCTTACCTAAACAATCAAAATATTTCCAGTATCCAATCGAATAGTATCTTACCTAAACAATCAATATAATTCCTGTATCGAATAGAATAGTATCTTACCGAAACAATTAATATATTTCCAGTATCCAAAAGAATTGTATCTTACCTAAACAATCATTATATTTCGAGTAATCACTAAAATAGTATCTTACCTAAACAATCAAAATATTTCCAGTATCCAATAGAATCATATCTTACCTAAGCAATCAACATATTTCCAGTATCCAATAGAATAGTATCTTACCTAAACAATCAATAAATTTCCAGTATCCAATAGAATAATATCTTGCCTAAACAATCAATATATTTCCAGTATCCAATAGAATAGTATCTTACCTAAAAAATCAACATATTTCCAATATTCAATAGAATAGTATCTTACATAAACAATCAATATATTTGCAGTTTTCAATAGAATAATATCTTACCTAAACAATCAACATATTTCTAGTATCCAATAAAATAGTACCTTACCTAAACAATGAATATATTTCCAGTAACCAATAGTATCTTACCTAAACAATCAATAAATTTTCAGTATCCAATAGAATTGAATCTTACCTAAACAATCAACATATTTCCAGTATCCAATGGAATAGTATTTTACCTAAACAATCAAAATATTTCCAGTACCCACTAGAATAGTATCATATCTAAACAATCAATATCTTTACAATATCCAAAAGAATTGTATCTTACCTAAACAATCATTATATTTCGAGTACTCACTAGAATAGTATCTTACCTAAACAATCAAAATATTTCCAGTATCCAATAGAATCATATCTTACCTAAGCAATCAACATATTTCCAGTATCCAATAGAATAGTATTTTACCTAAACAATCAATATATTTCAAGTATTCAATAGAATAGTATCTTACCTGAACAATCAATATATTTGCAGTTTCCAATAGAATAGTATCTTGCCTAAACTATCAACATATTTGTGGTATCAAATAGAATAGTATCTTATCTAAACAATCAAAATATATTCCAGTATCCAATAAAATAGTATCTTACCTAAACAATCAATATATTTCCAGCATCCAATAGAATAGTATCTTACCTAAACAATCAACATATTTACAGTATTCAATAGAATAGTATATTACCTAAACAATTAATATATTTGAAGTTTCCAATAGAATAGAATCTTACCTAAACAATCAACATGTTTGCAGTATTCATTAAAATAGTATCTGACATAAACAATCAATATATTTCCAGTATCCAATAGAGTAATATCTTACTTAAACAATCAATATATTTCCATTATCCAATACAATAGTATCTTAGCTAAACAATCAATATATTTCCAGTATCCAATAGCGTAATAACTTACCTAAACAATCAACATATTTCCAGTATCAAATAGAATAGTATATTACCAAAACAATGAAAATATTTCCAGTATTCAATAGAATAGTATCTTACCTAAACAATCAATATATTTCCTGTATCGAATAGAATACTATCTTACCTAAACAATCAATATATTTCTAGTATCCCATAGAATATTATCTTACCTAAACAAACAACATATTTCCAGTATCCAATAGAATAGTATTTTAACTAAAAAATCAATATATTTCCAGTATCCAATAGAATTGTATCTTACCTAAACAATCAATATATTTCCAGTATCCATTTGAATAGTATCTTATATAAACAATCAATATAGTTGCATTTTCCAATAGTATCTTGCCTAAACAATCAATATATTTTCAGTTTCCAATAGAATAATATCTTACCTAAACAATCAACATATTTCCAGTATCCAATAGAATAGTATCTTACCTAAACAATCAACGTATTTCCAATATCCAAGAAAATAGTATCTTACCTAAACAATCAACATATTTCCAGTATCAAATAGAATAGTATGTTACCTAAAAAATCAATAAATTTCCAGTATTCAACAGAATAGTATCTTACCTAAACAATCAATTTATTTCCTGTATCCAATAGAATGGTATCTTACCTAAACAATCAACATATTTCCAGTATCTAATAAAGTAGTATCTTACCTAAACAATCAATATATTTCCAATATCTGATAGAATAGTATCTTACCTAAACAATCAAAATATTTCCAGTATCCAATAGAATAGTGTCTTACCTAAGCAATCAATATATTTCCAGTATTCAATAGAATAGTATCTTACCTAAACAATCAACATATTTCCAGTATCAAATATAATATTATCTTACCTAAGCAATCAACATATTTCTGGTATCCTATAAAATAGTATCTTACCTAAGCAATCAATATATTCCAGTATCCAATCGAATAGTATCTTACCTAAACAATCAATATATTTCCAGTATCCAATAGAATTGTTTCTTACCTAAACATTCAATATATTTGCAGTTTCTAATAGAATAGTATCTTTCCTAAACAATCAACCTATTTCTAGTATCATATAAAGTAGTATCTTACCTAAACAATCAACATATTTCCAGTATCATTAGAATACTATCTTACCTAAACAATCAATATATTTCCAGTATCCAATAGAAGAGTATCTTACCTAAACAATCAATATATTTTTACGGTATCCAATAGAATAGTATCTTACCTAAACAATCAATATATTTCCAGTATCCAACAGAATTTACTCATGAAATGGAAACTAACAATAATTTTCCTTTCTTTGATGCCACAGTGACAAACTGCCTAAAACTAAGTGTTCATTGCAAATCATGTAATAAAAATGATTTCATAAATTTGTATTCTCACTCTAACAACAAAATAAAAACCCAAATAATCATCGGATTTAAGAGAACTCAAAATTTGTAGCCCTTTACATGAAGAGGCGAAATACAATGAAAATATTTTAGCTCTTTCAGTACCTTAATTATTTCATATTTAATGCAAAACAAAAGCCCATAAAGTATCTAAAAATAGAAGTGTGGACCTTTCCTGACAAATCCAATGAATTGAATTATATTATTTTATACACCAACTCTATAAAAACTATAAATGAAGACATTTTATCATAAAATTTGTTACAACTCCTTCTAAAACAATAAGATACTTAATTATTACAAAGAAAAATAATAAGCTGAAATTGAAAGAAGAATTCCTAGCATCTGTAATAATTGCCACCAGAAATAAATAGGAGACTACTCAAAAAATTTAAATAAAAGACAATATGAACACAAAAGCAATCTTTTATAAAGAAACACACTCATAATTAGTCTGAACATAATTTTGGTTTAAAAAATGCTATTTTAATTAAAAAAAAGGAAGCAATTTACTAAAATGAGATTATATAGAAAATGTTTTAATCACAAGATCATCCACAGTAAATTTACATCTAGATTCTTAAAACATTTCACTTTTTTGGCAAATCTATGATGATAATGTGAGATATTTAATAACAAATGTGCTAGAAACATGAACAAAAAGAAACTAAATGTAATTGGCCAGGCAATATATCCAAAACATATATTAAGAAAGAAAAACTTTTAATTTAAATTTAAAATTGACTCAGTCATTATGCATGAGTAATTGCAACAACTTTAATCCACTGATCTAAATAAAAATTCATACAAACCTTAAAAAAATCCAACACCAATCCTTTATATATTCACCCTAAATCAAATCACCCCCCATCTATAATTAAACATATGCCGTTATCTATCAGTAAACGAATTAGTACAAATTCAGCAAATGACAAGATTTTTGATGAGCATATCAATTCCTATAATAAGGCTCTAAAAGAGAGTGGCTACAAAAACCCAAAACTAACTTATATAAAAATGAAAATGGAATGCATAGAAAAAACAGATGTAGAAAAATTATTTGGTATACTCCCCCATACAACCAAATGGTAAAGAACAAATTAGGACATAAATTCCTCGCATTAATAGTCAAGCATTTTCCTAGTGAAAGTAAACTATGTACTATTTTCAATAAAAACACACTAAAATTGAGTTACAGCTGTACAGAAAACTTAGAAAAATTTATTAAGATAATATAATGCTAATATCTTAAATAAACACTTATACCAAAACCAAAAAGATTTAGACAATTGAAAAATAAAGATAAAAACTGATGAGAATAAACAAAAACTATGTAACTGTAGAAACCCTCATAATTACCCTCTACAAAATAAATGTCGCACTGAATCATTAGTATACTAATGCAATATCTCTTCGATTGAAAGTCCTGAAAACATAAAAATATATATAGGTTGCACTAGCCATGAGTTCAAAAAAAGATTCAACCAACATCAAACTTCATTTAGGATAAATAAATATAAAAATCAAACATCTCTCTCAAAATACTTCTGGCATCTAAAAGAATCAAATAAAACACCTACAGTAAAATGGAAGTTAATAAGAAAAGCTAGAATATGTAGGTCATTAAACGACCCATGTCCTTTGTGCATACATGAGAAACTATATATTACTAAGTTTGTAAAAAATAAAAATTTACTAAATCAGAGAAATGAAATAGCTATTTTATGCCGTCATTGTCAAAAATTTTCCTTAAATAATATTTAAAAATTTAAAAATAAAAATAAATTTAAAAAGGTGCAATCAGGTAGTATATATACTTATATTTAACATGAAAAATAATTTTATATACTGTAAGTAATTCTATTACATTTACTTGTTTTTTTTTTTAAAAAAAGTCTATTAAAATAACAGTGAAAATATTTTAAAGTTGTATTTAAAATTGTAGTTAAAACGAATTCTAACTTAAACATCTTTTAAAATTGTAGTTAAAGAAAATGTATTCTAACCTAAACACCTCTCAAAAAGTACTACCGGCACTTAAATGAATCCAATAAAACACCTACTAAAAAATGAAATTATAACGAAAAGCTAGATGATGTAGGCCATTGAATGACCCATGTCCTATGTACATACATATGAAACTTTATTACTAAGTTTATATATTAAAAAAAAATAAATAAATAAAGTTTACTAAATCAGAGAAATGAATTAGCTATTTTTGCAGTAAGTGCCATAAATATTACTTAAATAATATTTAAATATAAAAGTTTAAAAATCGTAATATACATATACTTGATATGGAAAAATAATTTTACTTACTATAAGTAATTCTAATACATTTCCTTCTATTATAAAGTAATATAGTCTATTAAAACTAACAATGAAAATATTTTAAAATTGTAATTAAAATTGTAGTTAAATAAAATGAATTCTAACCTAAATTTCTTTTACTTAGTACTACACGCACTTAAAAGAATCCACTAAAACACCTACAGTAAAATAAAATTAATATGAAATGCCAGAAGATGTAAGCTTTTGAATGACCCATGTCCTTTGTACTTACATGAGAAACAATATATTACTAGGTTTATATAAAAAATAAAAGTTTACTAAATCAGTGAAATTAAGTAACTATTTTTGCCATCATTGTCATAAATTTTACTTAAATAATATTTAAATACAAAAAAAAATTGTAACCTAATATACATACTTATACTTGATGTAAAAATAATTCTACATACTATAAGGGATTCTAATACATTTAATTATTCTTAAAAAATATAGTATAATAAAGATTAAAAATGAAAATATTTCAAATCGTAGTTAAATAAAACGTATTCTAACCTAAACACCCCTAAAAATCTTTAAATTTACAAAAAGGAAAAAAAATGCCGTAAGAATTTTTTGCCGTTAACAATAAATTTTTTGCCGTTAACAATAAATTTTAAATGTCAGATTTCATTGAAAAATAGATCCCTACCCCTTACCAAAACGTAACTACAATAATACAGACATAATGAACACCCAGTGAATTATGATTTTAGCTGTGTCTTTAAAACCCAGTAATTTTAAAAGTTACTCCAAAATTCGCTTGAGGATGAAATGGAACTAATGTCTTTAATTTAATTACAAATTAAATTCGGGGATTTTAGCTTCCATTTTCGAAACATGGTTAGAACTGTATAGCGAAAAAAACATATTTTAAATAAATCAATTTATAATATATATATATATAATTATAACATAAATAAAAAAAATTTAAAAATTATAACATATTTAAAAATTATAACATAAATAAATACCACTATTGAATATAGAAATCCTATTAATTTTGACTGTAATAAGAAAAGTAGATCTAGAAAGATCTTTACTCCCCCGTTCAAGTTAATGGTTAAAACCAAATTAGGACATAAATTTCTAAATCTGATCAAAAAACATTTCCCCAATATGAACCCACTTAGTAAAATATTTAATAGAAGTACACTTAAATTAAGTTATTGTTGTGTGAATAATCTCAAGAAAATAATTAAAAAAAATATAATAACAAAGTATCCAACAAGTATAGGAATTCAAAGGGCATGACAAATTGTAATGATGCATTTAAGAATACTAAGTATAATAATATAAATACTAGTGGATGTAATTTAGGAACCCCAATGATTGCCCATTGCAGAATAATTACCAAGCTAGTTCCTAGTATATCTTAGTACTATTTCTACACTTGAAAACCCAAATATTAAAAAAATTACATTGAAAGTACTAAAAATATATTTAAAATCTGTTGGTATCAATATGTGTTTTCCTTCAATAGCAGTTCTCAGAAATATAGCACTTCATTGTCTAAGTATTTTTGGAGTTTAAAAGAGAAAAACAAAACTCCTACTATCAAATGGAAATTAATTAGAAGAACTTGAACCTGTAATTCTCTGTATGTACCATGCTATATTTGTCTCAATGAAAAACTGGACATCATTAAATCTAGAGACAGAATTAATCTATTAAATCAAAAGAATGAACTGTTAACTGCAGACATTGCATATCATTTACCTTGCAATCTGGGTATAAGTGTTATTGGAACGGTATTATTAGTTTGCATTAATATTATTTTTTTACCTATTTTTTATTGCTATTTTTAATTATTTTATTTTTAATTATTTTATTTTTATTTATATATATATATATATATATATATATATATATATATATATATATATATATATATATATATATATAAAGAAAAACAGTAAGATATATAATCCGGTGTTCTTATAGATATTTTTATTTTTACAAAATAGTGCTCAATGTAAATTTACAGAGCATAATATTATAAATTAATTGATTTAAAATATGGTTTTTTCGCTACACAGTTCTAACCATGTTTCAAAAAAATAGAAGCTAAAATCCCCCGAATTTAATTTTGCAATTAAATTAAAAGCATTAGTTCCATTTCATCCTCAAGCGAATTTTGGAGTAACTTTTAAAAATTACTGGGTTTTAAAGACACAGCTAAAATCACGTTTCCATGGTTACAGAATATTCTACTTGAATTGGACAAGGGATGTCTAGGTATTCCTTATGACAGTCACATTGTATCAGTTATTAGCTACAATTTGGTAAGGGGTAGGGATGTATTTTTCAATGAAAACTGACATCCGTTCAAATGCATGTCGTCTGGATTTTTTTTTTTAAATTATTGTTAACGGTAAAAAAATTCTTACGGCATTTTTTTTTCCTATTTATAAATTTAAAGATTTTCTGGGGTGTTCAGATCATAATACTTTTTATTTTACTACGATTTGAAATATTCTCATTTTTAATTTTTATTATACTATATTCTTTTTAAGAACAATTAAATGTATTAAACTCCATTATATTATATAGGATTATTTTAACATCAAGTTTAAGTATGTATATGAGCTTACATTTTTTTTTTTTATTAAAAATTTTATGACTGACGGCAAAAATGGTTACTTAATTTCACTGATTTAGTAAACTTTTATTTTATATATAAACCTAGTAATATATTGTTTCTCATGTAAGTACAAAGGACATGGGTCATTCAAAAGCTTACATCTTATGGCATTTCATATTAATTTTTTATTTTTTATTTTATTTTACTATAGGTGTTTTTATTGGATTCTTTTAAGTGTAGTACTAATTAAAAAAAAGTTTAGGTTAGAATTCATTTTATTTAACTACAATTTTAATTACAATTTTAAAATTACAACATAAAAATTTTAAAATATTTTCATTGTTAGTTTTAATAGACTATATTACTTTATCACAGAAAGAACGTGATTTTAACTGTGTCTTTAAAACCCAGTAATTTTTAAAAGTTACTCCAAAATTCGCTTGAGGATGAAATGGAACTAATGCTTTTAATTTAATTGCAAAATTAAATTCGGGGATTTTAGCTTCTATTTTTGAAACATTGTTAGAACTGTGTAGCGGAAAAAAACATATTTTAAATCAATTAATTTATAATATATATATATACATATATATATATATATATATATATATATATATATATATATATATATATATATATATATATATATATTTAACTTGATCATTGTCATTAATTATTATTTATTCTTATTTGCTATGGATTTAATCTAACATAGATTATTAAGTTGATATTGAATATTTGTGATCCTTAAGGCATTAATCCTGCATGGACTCTGAATTTATTAGGATTATCTTTGTAGGAATGTGCGTATGTATGTTAGTATATTTGTTTTCTACTTCTGTTTTATATGGGTGTATTTTTCTAGGTGACTGTATTTGCATGCATGTCTATGTATTAGTTTTTATGTCTATATGTATGTTTATATGTGGGTGGTTATGTATTTGTAATTTTTTTTACATACATATATATGCGGCTGTCTATATGTGTGTATACTGTATATATACATATCTTTCCTTTTCTTTATTTAGTTTGTTTATAACCTGATAGCTGTCCTTCAACTACTTATGCATCTTACATACATTGTTTTGGGGTTGTTTTTTTACCTTTATTTGATAACCCCACCCCTTTTTTATTTATATGTTTGTTCTTGTATATAATTTTTTATGGGTAGTTTGTGATGTTTTACGTTTATATGTGTGCTTAAATCTTGGCGAGTTTGCTTTTGTATATGAATACCAATGTCTGATTGCTTGTATTTTGTTTTCACTTCTACACGCTTGTTTCAGTTGTAATTTCCTTTTTATGTTTTTATCCATTTGTTTTTTCATTTTTTCTTTAAATTTTGAATTTTATTTTTTCCTTTTCCCCTTTTTCTTTTTCTTTCTCCTTTTTTCTTTTCCTCATTTTCTTCTTCTATTCTCTCTGTCATTTTTATATTTGCATGTATATATGTTTAGTTTTATTCACATGTCCGTGTTTTAGAATTTGAATGTGTTTGTCATGTCATCAGCTGATGTCCTGTTGTTTGAGATCTGTAGCATTCATGTACTTTTCACATCAGCGTTGATTTTACTGGATATATTGGACTTTAAATAAGTAATGGTAATACATTTTTTTGAATAATTTAATATTTTAAACCTAATGCATGATTTAATTTGAGATTTGAGATTTCTGATCTTTAATTTTTAATTTCTTCATTAATTAAAGGTTAATTATTTCATATTGATTTCTGGTTTGATCTAGCATTAACTTTAATCAATTAATGGATTGTATTTAGAATATAATGTCATGTTTTTTGAGTTTTCATATAATTGTATTCTGATTAGTCATCATAGTTTACGTATTGAGGGTGTTTTATTTGATTTTGAATTTTCAAAAAACAAAAACTCTTTATCACTTGATAAGACACCAGAAGTGTTGAAAGAAAATGGCTGTTTTTGTAGTGATGTTATAACATATTTATGTTATAATTTTCAAATAAAATATATTTGCTTTACTCTGTATTGAGCACTCTTTTAAGATTAGTGTTTTAGGCTCTTGGAATTTTATTCTATCTACACAATTCCTATACTTATATATATATATATATATATATATATATATATATATATATATATATATATATATATATATATATATATAATAAAAAGTTTATGGTCAAGTTGAATTAGACCAGGAAACAGTAGTATTAAAAAAGTGCTCAATACACATACAAAGATAAAAATTTAACAAACAGAAAACTAGGAAATTTTTTGTCAGTGTCATCTTTTTTGCTTACAACCAGTCTGACACGATTTTGTTTCTATTGTCTGTTTTTGTGCTATTCTGTTTCCTTTGTTTTTGTGACTTGTTCTACATTTTCCTGTTGTGAGACCCTCATCATTATGGAGAGTCTTTACAGCAGTCACAACTAGCACCTCCTGCTGTTCGTTCAGCTTGGGAGGTAAGAAGACCTAAGAAGGGCCCAAAGTACGATGAGGCTCAAAAGAAAAAGTACATTGCTGGGAACAAACATTTGACCATTCCCTCAGTCTTTGAAGCTGTGTCTCACAGGATGATCTTTATTCTGACCTTGGATGTGAAAACAAGAAGGTTAATCAGTGTCAGCAGGGAAATAATTGAAGAGGCATTAAAGGGCCTCAGTATTAGTCCCAAAACATTGGTGAGAAAGTCAAATGCCATGTAGAACATTTTGTTAGCAATGGTGGATGAGATGAAACCACTGGCTGAAAGCACCCTCATACCAAAATTGGTGAGGATGTAGACTGAATATTTAGGCATGAGGAAAACAAGAATTATTCTTCAAAGGCTGCTATTTCATATAGAGGAGGGCCAGCTGTGGACATTCTTTGCGCACTATGGACAAGTCAGCAAGGTTGTAAGGACCAGGAGTAAGGTGGGCATTGCCATGTGAGAGGTGACTCTGACACAGAAAAACTTTTCAAACATCCCTAACATCTTGTCTTGTGGCCAGAACATTTTTGTGGAGGGCCAACAACCTAACTGCTGGTTCTGTGGCTCCACGGGCTACTTATCAAAGGCTTGTCCCGACAGGAACCTAGTACCACCCACCCACGACATCAGAAGAAGCAGTGTGGCCAGACAAGTCCAGTCAGACCCCCAAGAATCCCAGTGGGTGGTGAAGAAGCGACAAAAGGCGGTAGTCCCTCCTCCTCAATTGGATGTCCCTCATGGACAATAGAAACACCTGCAAAAGCAGGGTGCAAAGCAGCAGTTGCAGCAACAAGAGCAGCAACGTCAACCACAGCAGGAGGAGAAGCAGCACCAGTTGTAGAAAAAGCAGTGGAAGCAGCAACAGGTGCATCAATTGCAGCTGAAGCAACAGCAGCAACAAGAATTAGAGGGTGAGATGGCGATGGACGACACGTTGCCACCATGTTCTTTGGAAAGGGGAAGGGAGAAGGAGGCAGAGGAGGACAAAAGTAATGGAGATGCTCATGTGCTGTCTAGCAATTTTGTTGTCTATTCAGCATATGGAGACCGGTTGGCCAGAGGTGTTAGTTAAACATTCCACGGGCACAAGAGTGGACCTTGTTCATGTTGACACAGGGAGTTGGTTGATTGTGGCCGATATTGCCGTGAGCAGTGTTTCGTTTCAGGTCATTGCAGTTTATGTGACCAACGGTCAGGGAGAGCATGTCAACTTTTTCTGTTGGTTGGGCCATTCCTGGTGGGTTCGTCATTTTTAGTCTTAATGGGGGACTGGAATGCCATCTTAAACCCTGACATAGACACGAAGTGGGGAGCTAGTGGGGGAGCATCAGGTGATTGTAGCTTGGTTAATCCGATCAACGAGTTTGGGGTTGTCGATAGATACCGGGTTGATCATTTGTAGCGGGAGATGGGGAGGTGGGCACAAGTGGCTGTCTCTCTGGGTAGCTAGCTACCCGAGCAAAATACTAGTGAGAAGAGTCGATCTAGATTTACTAGATTGTCACTTATTTCATCGTTTGGACTATTCAGACCATATAATCATCTGTGTCAGGTACACTAAGCCTAGAATGGTTGAACACAAGAAGTTCAATCTGTACTTCCTAAGCAGGCGGGACTTCCGGCAACAGCTATGTGCCCAGTGTTTATGTCATGGAGCGGGGAGCTAGAATTGCCACACTTGGTGATTCATCGACATACCTAGAGGTTGAATTTCCTATTCTACGTTTTGAAAGATGGCTCGATTTTAGCGGAGAGTGTTAGAGACACTTTCCCTAGACTTACCATCACCATTCCCATTTCTTGGGCTAAGCGCTGTCGTTGGTGCGGAGAGCTGTCGAATTTCTTCAGTGAATGTCAAGCAGCTTGATGGTCTTTCCTTGGTCCAGTGACCTCTCATGACTTCATAAGCTATTGTATCATGAATTAGTAGAGGGGATCATGACAGACACTCTTTGTGGCCGGCTCATCTTGTTGACATCAGAGTTGCACTCTTTCTGGTCTTGGGTGACAGCAGCGGACTATCTCAGCAGACCTGAGTTTTCGTTTACCTGGTGATTGATTGTTACCTCTGCCTTTCATTGGTGTGACCTTGGCTTGGAAGAAACAGCTTTGCACACCTTCAATTGTCCTCAGGTACACCCTTTCTGGGACTATGTCATCAAGTTGACAGCTTGTATTGCTCCTGATCTGCTTGTGTCCCTTGATATTGCGTATGCATGTAACAATATGTTGCTCCCATTTCTCATGTTACTAGCCATGGCAAGAATGGTGGTGTGGACATCATGGATGTATGGAATCTTTCAATATGAACGTTATTCTCATCGGGATCTTGTAAGATTCTTTAATAGAAAATCTAATAGAAAACATTTGCTATCGACAGATTTCAGTGAAAGGTGGGTGACTGTGGAAAATTTTATGGACATTATGATCTGTGCAAATTTTTATGTCTTGAGGTTGTTTGTAGGTCCCCTGTGAATATGCGATATTGTGGTATATGCAGGGTTGAATGGGGATGGATGCGGAAAATGGATAAATTGTAATGAATGAATAGAATATCTAATGAGTACCAGCTTTTCCCCACTTCCCCTTTGGCCTTGTACCACAATTTCTGTATAATCTCATAAATAAATATACTGTATTAAGTTAGAGCCTGCTTTCTTTTGTCTGCCAACTGGACGCTAGTTTGGAACTTTCTTGAGAGGGTATCATATTTTGATTCTACAATATATATATATATATATATATATATATATATTCTGTTTATATGTTATTTTTGATGGATACAATTATTTGAGTAAATGCCCTGTTCTTAAATTAAGCAGTATTAATTGCATTTACCAGCTTAAATGTTTGAGAAATTTCATAGAAAATATGCATTCTCCGACAGGAATTGAACCTGTATCCGAAATGTAACAATCATTAAGACAATTATTTAATATATTTTCTGTTTATACATTATTTAATCTCTGTGGCTGAACAGTCATAGCATTTGGGCACCGTCTGTGAGAAAAAGAACCCCATGATGCAAGTCACTCTGCCAGATATTTGGAAATGGCATGCTGTATTACTTAGCATTCATGCCGGAAGTTCCAATATGAACATTTCAGAGTGTTTGGGTGTCAATCTGAGAACAGTGCAGAGGATTTGGATAGAGCTGAATGAATCTAATGGTGACTACAAAGGTATGGCAGCTTCTGCTAAGAAAAGAACTCCCGAATTTGTTGGTGATGGCGTCAGACTCAACAGAGAGTCCTACATGAAATACCGTGAGGAGGTAGTGCTGTCCCGGGTCAAGAGGGTGGCTGCTGGAAGACCATATGTCTGGCAGCAAGATACTGCACCATGCCACACAAATAGGAGGACCCAGTCATGGCTGTCAGGCAATTTCACCACACAACACCACTTACATCAGGCCACCTAACTCCCCGGACTGCAACCCTCTTGATTATTACGTGTGGTGTGCAGTTGAGCAAAAGATCAACAAAAGTCCTTGTACTGAATGCAAGGATTATGGCAGCATTCACCAACTTAAACAAGTAGACCACCCAGAAGAGTTGCAAGAGGTTCTGAAGTCGTCTGGAGGCCCTGATTGAAGCCAATGGCAATTTTATTGTATATATTCTCTCTTTAGTATTTCAAGATATTTTTTTTGTAATTTTGGTAAATATATCTGTTAAAGTGAGATGTCAGTTTTATTTTCAATTTTGCATCATTTAGACAGTTTATCCATCACACAATTCATTCAGAAAAATTTAATATAAATCTAGATATACAGAATCTGTTGAGATTATTCAACAAGACTTGTTTGAATTAATTTTTGCTGCCTAAATACACCTTATTATAGCTGGTCCTCAAAGCAAGAAGAAAAACAAGATCTTGAGTGCTATTTGTCAAGAAAGATTGCATTTAAGCACGAAAAATACTGTCACCACTCAGTGTTGTCCTCAGTGTCCACTTTTATATTTATATACGCTCTTTTCCTAATATTGAGCACTTTTACCTATACATAGTTATCCATAATATATCTTATTCATAAAATCAATTAAAAGCTTTTCTAATTAAATAATGTCTTAGTTTTATTGCATTTTTTATTTTATGATTGCTCTCTCTCTCTCTCTCTCTCTCTCTCTCTCTCTCTCTCTATGTATAAAAGGCAGGATGTGTGTGTGTGTGTAATGAATGCATGGCTGCAATTTTTGACGGATTTGCACCAAAATTTACATGCACATGCTCCAAGTTAGCGGGAAGGCAAAGACTGACTTTGCATTTCCCAACTCCCATTGATAGTGGAAATAATCGATTTTTTTCATGCTTCTATGGCAGTTTTTCATGTAGTTTGCGGCCATTTTCTACTGGCCAGGTGAGCCTATAGCTGGCTGCCACGAATAGGCAGGAAGATTCTATTGGCCAGTGTGAGAGCCAACAGCTGACTGACACGAATGTTAACTAGCATGCAAAAGAAATCGATAGCTGCATTCGTCACAAGTGGGAAAAATTTAAATCTGCATGGCACTTTACTCCAATTTACTCATTCACTTGCTTAAACTCAACGTTGATTCTGATTCCGCAGAACTGGGTTGGGTGTGAAAAAGTATTTGTTGTTAACATTCTTTTTTCATTTGGTTTTTCCAGTTATGAGTCCTTTTTAAAGCTGATCGTTTTGTGTTCATTTTGTTTAGTTCTTTTTTTTTTCGTAACAGATTTAATGTTTTAGTATAAAGTTTAGAAAAATTTGCAGTGTGAGATAGGCAAAAGTAAGGCATGTAGCAACATCAGCACGGCAAAGGGCATTCTTTTAAAGGCAAGGAAGGGCAAAAATATTTTAAGTCAAGTGATAGCGATTGCTGTATGAGCACGGGCAACGCCAGACCATGCTGTTAATATATATATCTATATATATATATATATATATGTGCACGCACACCACAGTGGAATCTCACTATGGTAGTTGTACACCTTTTGATTTAAGGATAATGACAAATCCCTGTTGTCCCCAAGAATCACATGAATTCTTTGTGACCAAAATTTTTCAGTTATTTGATAGTTCTAGTAGAGTTTATTTTCATTTATTTACATTTTTATTAATGATAAAAGTTTGAAAGCAGATTTTAGTACACATCCAATTACTTTAAATTTCTATTTCTATTAACATTCTAAGAAATAAGACCAGAAGGTGAATGTATTTGTTTGTTCAGAATGGAATGTCACATTCCAAGAGATTGTATAAAACTCAATCAAATGTAATAAAAAATTATTTTTACTTGTCATGAATATAATTACCATTTTTTAAAAATTGAATTAAAAGAATTGGTTTCTTCTTGAAAGAATCTCTTGTTTTTGTTGTTGTTACTTCTGCTGCTTCTGCTACTATTGCTGTCATTTTGTTTCCTGGAATAAAAAAGAAAGTGAAAAAAACGTTCTGGTTACTTCAGACTCTTTGAAGCTTTCTACAAGGAATAACAAATGAAAATTAAAAGAAAAAATAGAAATGAATCAAACATATTCATCTGTTTGTGATTAACATGCACATAGTATTTTATAAGTCTGGTATAAGGCTATATTAAGGCCGCATACCAATGTTACTCAGGATCACTATATAACTTAATTGGTTTCCAATACAAACTTGTTAAACATCAGGCTACGATAAGGAAGTTATTTACTATGCATGGCATAATCTGGTACAAGGTCATGGAAAAGAAGAAGAAAATACCAAATGAACACATCAAATTAATGTATGAGACAAATTTACTAACTTACAACTGGTAATGATTTCATAAGGATAATAGTCTGGTAATGTGAAAAGTAATTGGAAGTCACTAAAAAATAAAATGAATATCATTGCACCAGGATTTTGCTCAGAGAAATTAGCTTCCTAACCATCAAGAAATCATTTCTAAGAATAAAATTGTTTCGTAAAATAACATATAGTAATGTGACAAACAAACTCATTATAAAACAAATTACTCTTCAAGGTGAGCTTACTAATAATCAGACTATGTCTGGAAATGTTCTTTAGAAAATACAAAGTACAAGGTTATCATAATGGAAATCAAACTCACTATACTAAATAATTGGAATTTGAGACAAGCTTGCTCACCAACCGATTACAATAAGGAAGTTATTTACTTATTATAATGTAATCTGGTACAAGGCATAACTCAATACAGTGTAACCCGGATATAAGAGAAACCCGGATATAAGAGAGATTTTCTCTGGTCCCAAATTAGAGCCTGTGTTAATGTATATAAAAAGACCAAACCCGGATATAAGAGACTTCTTCTCCGGTCCCGACAACTCTCTTATATCCGGGTTACACAGTAACATATAAAATAGCCTATCTTAACCATCAGGTATCAAGAACGAATTTATCAGTCATAATTTAGTCTAGTACAGGGCTCTGTCTAAATGAAAATTAAGGAATTTAGTTTGGTAGAGAGATTATATTGATAGAACAACCAGTCTAAATGAAAATTAAGGAATTTAATTTCTTACAGAGACCATTTCAGGGTAGACGACTCAGGTTCACTTCAAACGTGTATTTACTTTTAATTCCTGAATTATTTGTCACAGGTACGAGAGAGAGACATGGGAAAAAGTGATTGTAGAAGCAATCGTAACAACAGACCAATGTTTGAAAAGTGTTAGAACACTGAAATACATACTGTAACAAATGTTGCTATATCATCATCATCATCATCATCATAATTATAAATGAACAATTCAAAGTTCCGAGTGTCATATACTGTTGTCAAGCATTAAAATTGAGAAAAGGAAATAGTTAGTTTGAAACACCGATAAGCCACAAGTCAAAATGAGCTTAAATGGTATTCTACTCTTCTTTGTCACGATTACACGATCAAAATTTCTATCAATATCAGAAATCCAATGACTTTAATTTTCTTTAATACATGTCTACTTCATTCTTGCTACGTTTCAACATTGAACTTTGGAGTTCTTTAAACCTTCTTTAAACACAACGTAGGTAGAGGAGTCTCTTGTTAAAGGAGTTAGTGAACTATTGACCAGGATAATTAAATTAACCAACACCTCCAGCCATAGTGCTATATCTATGTCAGAAACAAAAAGCAACTAAAAAAACAAGAGTAAAGAGTCATACATATCAAAGTCATAATATCAAAGTACAACGTTCCTATAGTGTTACATCTGATACCGTGACCATACGTTCTTCAACCTGAGTTTACTAAACTAAACATTGTTTAGAGCTACATTTAGTTACGGGGTCAATGAGCTTGTCCCAGGTATAATGTTGCATTTGGTGTTATGTAACTGATTGTATGAATCTTAAAAACCGCAGCCGAAGAAATCAATATTCCAAATACACCTGCGAAGAACTATCAACTTAAGAAATGACAAAGAATTTTGAAAAAACCCTATAGGAAGTAAACTCCTATTTCTGATGCAATTACATAAACAACCTGGATGACTGAATTTCTCCTTTCTTTTTTTATGTGCCATGTCCTTTCAGGACGTAAGCGATCATGGCTCTCCACCTCCCTCTATCCCTTGCAGCTCTCAACAAGCTCCTTCCCTCTGCTTCCTCCCCCAGACCACGTTCTGTCATCCACCTGTTCAAGCTCGTCAGGTATGTAACATGTCTTGTCTCTCTTTCCTTCTATTTGAACCGTGAGTATCAGATTCTCCAGGCCCTCTTTTCTCATTATATGTCCAAGAAACTTCAGCTGCCTCTTTCTGATGTTTGTAATCTCTCTGACCTCATCCTTGCTCACATGCTCGGTCCATGATATCCTTAGCATCCTTCTATAGAACCACATATATGTTGCCACAAGCCTCTTCTTCATCTTTGAGGAAATCGTCCAACATTCGTTGTCGTAAAGAAGAACAGATGTCACGTAACAGCTCAGTATTCTTTTCTTTGTTACCAAAGAAATCTTCCTGTCTCGCAATACTCTGCTCATCATTTGGAATGTGTCCTTGGCCATTCCAATACCTCTACGGATCCCAGTATCGCACTTACCATCCTCTGTCAAGACGCTTCCCAGATATTTAAATTTTGATTCTTGTGTTCCTGACCTGCAAATCGCATTTCAGGCTCTTCCTCTTACTGATGACCATGCATTCTGTCTTCTTGTACTTTATGCTTAGTTTTTTCTTCTCACTCTCTGTTGCTACCTTCTGTAGGAGATTTTGTAATTTCTCTTCTATGTCTGCTGTCAGTACTGTGTTGTCCTCGTATCTTATGTTGTTAAGGTTGTGGCCACCAATGCTAAATCCCAGTAGGGTTCCCACTTCTCTCAGAATTGCCTCGCTGTATAGGTTGAACAGGTCGAGTGAGAAGACACATCCTTGCCTTACGCCCCTTTCTATTTTCGTATATTCACTGCACTCCTTCCCTATGTGTATGCATGCTGTTTGCTGCCAGTATAGGTTCTTGATTATTCTGATACCCCTACCGAATACATCAAGGTTGCTGAGCAGTTCCATCAGATCCTTGTAGCGTACTTTGTCAAACGCCTTTGCGTAGTCTATGAAATATAGGTATACGTCCTTCTGCATCTGTATCGCTCTTTCTGATAACATTCTGAACATGAATATCGCGTTCCTTGTTCCGGTGTCTTTAACGAACTTGCACTGTTCTTGTCCTAACTCTGGCCTGATTCTGTTGCGCGCTCTATTCAACAGAATACGGATGATGAGTTTTGCCATGTGGTTCATCAGGCTTATTGTTCAGTGGAGTTTGCATTCGTTTGCGCCTGGTTTCTTAGGCATAGCTATGAAGATAGATCTGCTGAGGTATTCTGGTATATCCCCGCTGTTGTAGATTTCATTTGTTATTTCGGTGATCCTGTCTATGCCAAAGTCATCTAAGGCTGTCAGCATTTCCGTTACAATTCTGTCTGGCCCAGCTGCCTTGTTTCTGTTCAATTTGGCCAGTGCGGCTTCTACTTCGGTTTTCAGAATTCCAGGTCCGTAGGTAGTATTGTGTAATGCTGGTTATTCTCTTTTGTTGTGGAAAAGTTCTCCAATATACTCGCTCCAGTGTTGAAGAATTTTTTCCTTCTCTAATATGAGTTTCCATCCTTTGATTTTAGGCAGCCTGTTGATGAGCATGTCTTCTGCCCTGTTAGTTGTCTTATTTGTGCATGTCTCTTTTGTTGGTAGTACTCTTTCTATTTCTGCACATTTTCCATTTAGCAATTCTTTTTTAGCTTGCCTGGATTTGGACCTTATTTCAATGTGTAATTTTCTGTACTCTGTCTCGTATCTTGAGTTTACTGTCTCCTTTTCCAGAATGTCGAGAATGTCAGCAGTCATCCAATCGTTTTTCCGCCTTCGTCCTGTCTCCTTTGGGATGATATCGTTTGCTGATGTCACTAAAGCGTTACTTATTGCGTCCAATTTTGAGTTTCCATGGCGTGCCTCGTATCTTCTCTTCACATTGTCTATATATTTTCTTTTAGGTTAAGATCGATTAGGAGTTTGCTGTATTGCAGTTTGGGTCTGTATTAGGCTTCTTCAGCTTCCACAGTCTCACTTTTATTTTACATATAAGATGTCAATGATCGCTCCCGCAGTCGGCACTTGGATAGGTTTTGCAGTGAATCATAGAATTTCTGAATCTTTTGTTGATGTTATATAATCAATTTGGTTTTTAGTTTCTCCTCCTGGACTCCTTCATGTACATAGCCGTCTCGGATGTTCTTAGAACCATGTGTTGGCTATTAACTGGTCATTGACTCTGCACCATTGGATCCATTTTTCTCCGCGTTCGTTGCAGTTTCCTAGTCCGAATCTTCCTGCTATATCACCTGCTCTTTACCACTATATTTTGGTGTTTAGGTCTACTATGATAATAATGATTTCCTACAAAAGACCCCGCGATGAACAAGCATCCTCGTGAAGACAGAAGCAAGAAGCAATGTCACCCTGAAAGGTCTGTGAAAAACGTCAGATCTCTGTCTCTTGTAAAAACAAAAAAATATACAAAAAATTTACCGAAAGAAGGAATAAAGCACCTAAGATAATTACACATCTAAGAAGAAATACTACAAACATGCTTTGTTCTCAGAGAAACTTTTATAATACTAACAAATGCACAAAACTATATATATGCGCGCGCGCGCGTGTGTGTGTCCCACGCGGAAAATAATATATCACACAGCAAAGAAAAGTGTAAGGAGAAACAAAAAGGAAGGATCTTACATATAATATTGAGATACTCCTGTACCTGGAGAAGCAATTTTTATGGTCCAAACTAGTCCTTTAATCTATGTCCCAGGCAAGGACATTATACCACGAACAGGAAACAGCGAGTCTCAGGTTTTCCTAAATAGAGGACAGCGGGCTGGAGTTTTATTCTGTATCTTGGAAAGTCATATTCCTCAAGGGAAACGGTACCATGTGCTTGTAAGCTACTGGGTGGGGGCAGATTTAGCCTCTGTCCAGGCCATGGAGAGGGTCTGACCTAAAAAAAGCAAACTTACCGTTTGGTTGCTGTAAACGAACTGAAAAATGACCAGCGTTTTTCTCACTGTATGGAGTGACGTCATTAAACGGCCGTCATATGACCCACGTGAGTTATCTACACCAAAGGGAGATAAGCGCCTTCTGTATCCTTACATAATGAAAGAATTCTAACTTTGGATCAACCGCGTTAGGAAGTTTGCTTTACTCATAGTTATTCATGTTTGTGGGCGCGTACTCTCTCTCCTGGTTTTGTTGACTGATTGATTCATTTTCTATGGCTTATCGACTTTTGCTGGTTATGTAAAACCAGAAAATATCTTTAGATTGTAAGATTTCTTTTAGATAATAATGATTTAATGATACAAGTCTTACTAATTAACCTATAGATGGGGGAGAAGAGATGGATTGGTACATTTCCAAAGGTATTTGCACGCAAGGGAATATAACAAACTCGACTGGAATTGGATCTCGGTTCTCCAATTTCCAATTCAGAATATATCAATGTGACCTGATCGCAAGACGCCCGGTAAAGGAAGGTAAAGTGTTACATATATCTGTGCGAGGAAAGTTGACTGTAGCATAATGTCATTTTCTTTTGACCTCTGACCATGAGTCCAGTATTTGATGCCTGATGTTTGAATGACGTAGCTTTCTTTGCCGAACATGAGAGGTCCTGGAGGGATTTGTCTACCAGGACGCCCGTTAGGTGTCGTTCTATTCAGGAAAAGGAAGAGAATAAATCCTCTTTTTTTTCCTTCTATCAAGAGATGTATTTATGACACTGGAGGAAATTTATTTTTCTGGGAAAACTTCTAGGTGTTTAAATTCACCCTCTTCTGAATAAGTTGAATCCATTTCTTTTAAAAATGTTGAAGTCATCTATTCTGAAAGTCTCCACCCTCATTGGCCACAAGTCATAGCTCATCCCGTTACAAACTGATGACCAATAGCAAACTTATCCATTAGAATTCTTCAAAATTACCTTGCTACAGTCTAAAATTCTTGTGGTTATCGTTGTAAAGATTCCTTTATATTTAGAAAGTGGATCACAGAAGTCTTCACAGGAAGGTTTCTGATTGGTCAGTAAATTTTCTTCTTAATTGGTAGTTTTTTTTTTTGTCTAATAAATGTAAGTATACGTCGAGCCTATGCATCGAAAACGAATTTTAATGATTCATTAATTGTAATTTGTAATGTTTGAGCCAAGTGACGATTCTTCCAAATCTCACTGCCAGTTGCATTTCTTCTTCTGAGCCCACAGTTAATTCTTATGCGTCCAATAAACTGCAGATTGTGTATCGTCATCAAAACCTGGCTTGAGTCCGTCTAACAATACAGTATTTTTTTCTCCGAAAAACCTAATGTCAAAGTATTTATCAGCCATACTGTGCACCTTGAATGAACCTAAGTTACTAGACACCAATATTCAATTCCCCATAAACACATAGACACGATTTGAAATGTATATTTATTTACGTGGTGACCGTCCTACTACGTGTAAATTGAAGCCTAGACGTTTTTGTAAACCCCTTGTACAAAAGTCGAAGTTGGCTGTGTGTTAGCGATATTGGTAAAAAAATATTTAAGTAGTACTAAACGCCAATTCTGTCGAAATATCCCTAAGGTCTTCTTTAATTGTATTCTGTATTGACAACATTGTCATATGTTTTATTTCCAGTAAATTAATAAATCTATGGAAGTATATGTTGTAATATAAGAGAAAACACGAAAGTGAGCTATTCATGTGTTTAATATCGATCTGATGACAGTTTTGGCGTAAGAGTTGTCATTTAGAATGACCATGAGATACTTTATGATGAAACGATCCGCGAGAGTTAAAATTTAATTGTAGTCCTTCTGTGGTCTAAAGGTCCAACTAAATCGCTATGGATATTACTAAATTGCACAAAACTACCATTAGGGTTACCAAAACTACTCATTAGAGATTTAGTATGTCTTGTGATTTTGTGCTGCTGGTAATGTAAGTAGAACTTTGTCCAGGTGTGTATATTTTTATTCATGCAGGGCCATACCAATATAGTTATTATTAGGTTCACTGTGGTACCAATGCTAATTTGCGACATGTTCTGAAAGTATTGGAATACTGCTCAGTGGAATGGGCGTGGGAGGTAAAGCTTAGACTATTTGAGAAAAGGAACACAGATCAGTGTATGATTTTTAAATGGAGAAGGCAATCCTTTTAATTTAAGTCCAGCTTCTTTCATAACTGGATGCATAAAGACATCTTTTTATAACTGATGTTTTTCTTCAGATGTAGATTATATACAACTCCTAGACAATGTCTACCCCCGCATGTAGAGAATCTTTTATGTACCTGATGTCTGAACTAAAGAATATAATTGGTGAATCGTGGTGTAATGCGTATGTCAAAGGTCTATGATCCGTATAGAATGATGAAATTTAATCCTTCATGCAGGTGTCAGTAATTACTAATGTTCAGATATATAGCAATGAAGTGGTATTGGATATCTACTGTGGAGGTATCTATACCACCTATAAAATGTCCCAACAAAACGACATAAAACGAAAGGAAATATACAAATGACTGAAATTTTAGGAAAAATTTATTCCATAAAATAAAAATAAGAAGTATAAGTCTAGTTGTGGAAAACGTACACCTTTTGTTAACAACAGATTTCAAGTCCAAATGTAGGACAAAAAAAGTCGTTCTTTATGACCAGTTAGAGAAGGGAGCTTCCTCCTTAATGTCTGTGACCCTACGTGGAAACAAAGGATAAGAGAAGAGAATTTCTTTTAGAAAACATAGATATTTAAAAGTACCTATCCGCCTTACCTGTTATGTATATCCACTAGAGCCAATCATCTGTAGTTTTTGTATTTTATTATCCAAGTAAAATATCGGTTGACGAGCATAAGTCGGTTGTAGGATTTTTCTTTAATCGGTCAGATTCCGTTCTTGTTAACAGAACACCCACGAAAGTTGAATTGTTCAACTTCTAGAAGACATTTTGTGACTTAATTCGGGGCCCATGTGTGAAGAGTTTTTGAAAAATGGTAACTGTCATACATGCTTGCTTTGCTGGTTATTAGCTCGTCACCTGTATAACTAAAACCGAGAGGTAAAACACGAAATATCTCATCAATGAATCTCTGAAATATCTGGACAACACGTGTCAAACCTCTCTATGATATGGCTTGAAATACTACGGAGTAAATGTCTCCCTTTTATTACATGTACCATAAAACAATTGTAAGCTAAACAAATGCACACAAAAATATAAATAAATTGTATGAAAGTAACATACAATTTACCATGCTTTTCCTGTTATTTCTGCACGTTTTATTTTCTGTCTAGTATGTTTTTATCTCCGTGAACACGAAACTAATTTCTGCTGCTATGATGTGAGTAAACCTCCTACAACATTTTGGTGACCAGCGACATGTATAAGAAAAACAACTTATTCACCCACAGACTCTTATACTTAGAATAAAACGGAACAAATGTAATTTCTTGGACACAATGAGGAAAGAATGTTTAGAAAATTTGGCACTCACAGTATATATTGAATGCGAAAGCGACAGAGAGAAACAGCGAGTAACCTATCAAATTAGGTTGTGTAAAAATGGATAGCAGAACAGAGAATAGAACGGATTTTAAGTGGACAAACATTACTAAGAGCTACAAAAGATGGGAAGTTGTGAATAGCCATGATCACTCATGTTCTGAAGGGAATGGTACATAAAAGAAAAAAAAGAGTTATCAAAATAAACGACTGTTGATTTATTTCATTTGGCCTGGTCTAGGTGGGCGAGCACTTTTACTGTTCACGGGAAGTTGAAAAAGTGCATGAGTTTAGTGAATTTTTGTGCTCGCTCTGCAAAAGGCAGCAAAAAAAGGCAACTTATTTTTAGTGCTTCTATGGGCACTTTTCCTTCTTAACCTTCTGAAATGAGGTGAATTGGCACCAGGAGTGTTTTCTAGATTCTCGACGTAAATTAGCTAATTGCTTTATAAGTTCACCTACATCATTTTTTATTCATTAATCTCATCGGGGTTTGGTGTATGTGGAATAGATTTAAGAGAGTTATGCTGACTGCCTGTGTATATTCTCCGACGGTCGCGGGGGCTGAGGGGAATTTTTGTTCCTGTCTCGGGTGTACGTGCTCGGGTCCCCACCTAAAAATAGACCTTATGTCACATCTCGTCCTAGTGGGGGGACAGAGTAAATACTTATTCTGTTAGCGATATCGGCAAGTTTCTCGGTGGATATGTCCCCCGCCAATGTTGCCAAAATTTGTTTAATGCTTGTGGGAATTTTTTTTGTCCAACCCAAATTGTAGTATTTTCTTGGCAAATATGTTCTTTCCAAGTAGATTTTTTTATGTAACGGAGCAAGTACGATGAAGCTTGAAGTCATGTGAAAAGTTTCGTTACTGTTTACCACACCCAGTGTTGAAGTTTTCGTTAGTGTAAAATTACTAGCCATTTATTAATGGCTTTTAATCAAGAACGTGGCACTTCAAAGAATTTTCTCTCAAAAATCCAAGATAGAAATATTTCAATCTCTCTTCATCTACATTTGAACGTATGCAACCGTATATCCCTTCTGTGGACAACGAACTCTGTTAACTTTGTTTTAAACGTTTTTGAATATTATTTTGTGTCAGATCATTTAATCTGTTGTATGAACATTTCCTCTTCATAACAAATTCGTTAAAACTACGGACTTTAAAAATTTCCCATTTATTTTCCTGAAACGATCTACTGACACAACTTTAAGCGTATAAATTCGTAAATAAATTCCTTATCTTGTTTTGTTAAAATTACCCAAGTATTTCTTCGTCATTATCATTCTCCATTAATATCGTTGGCCTGATTAAATCAACTGTTCATTTTAACCCCGAAGTCCCACGCTACTATAGCCTTTCTGTCCTTTTGAACGTCATTGAATGAATAAATCCTGGAATCTGGATTCTTGTGAGCTGTCAACACACTTCAAAATGACAATTTTAAACGTATCATAAAAATTGATGTCTGGGATATTCTCTAAAGTTTCAGTTACTTCTGCAACTATACTTGATCACAATATGAATGAATTTTGTCTGATTTTATGTGATACATATTGTTTCAAAGATTGCTTAAATATGCAAGAACCATATAAGGAAATAGAAGAGGATTATTTAAATAGGTATTCATTGTTTGCTCTAAGGATTTATATATACCCAAAAGGTGGATCGTAGAATTATTCATTTAATTTGAAAAGCTTCTGATTGGCTGATAATTTTTTACGCCTGATAAATGGAAATATGCGTAGAAGATTAATGTTAGTCATTTGTTAATTGTCCGTTGAGGTATTCACATCCAGTGTTGCTACAGATTATAAAAATTGAATATTTACCGATATGGACTGGAAGATACGGAAGCAGAGAAAAAGGTTTGACTTTGCATGTAGAACAAAAACGAAAAAAAAAAGACTTCCCTTCATGGTAGGATGCTTTGATTTTACAGGTATATAAAAACCTGAATTTTGCATGTTGAATCGTGAAGGAAAAAGAAGCAGCATAGAGCAGTGTGTTATAGGTTAAGATAATGCACAGAATATTTGACGGGTATCTCACGAGGGGACAATGTGTTGACCCATTTGTGTGAGGCGAGTAT
The DNA here is from genome assembly GCA_903632075.3 of Acanthosepion pharaonis. NCBI lineage: Eukaryota > Metazoa > Mollusca > Cephalopoda > Sepiida > Sepiidae > Acanthosepion > Acanthosepion pharaonis. Next base: position 1,660,296 of record CAHIKZ030005336.1, read on the forward strand.
AACCCTAAACATGCTTGACAACAGTGGATGGATAGAGTTAAATGCAGAAGATCCGGCTTTATGCTACAGAGCAAGAGGAAAGCATTGAGATAAGGCTTAATTGAGTTCAATGATTATTGAAATTAATTATGGAAAAAACTAATTAAGAAAGTTAATTAGCATCAAGAAATTAGGTGGATTCAGTGGTTCTTAATTAATTAAATATGAATATTATCTTGGAAACAACTTAATTACATAGTATAACTATGTTCGGCCTTGTACTGCTATACTTACCAAGTCAAGTGAAAAGGATGACAAGTAATAAGTTACTTTTCAGCCCCAAAATCTAAAAAAAAAAAAACTCTTAAGATGTTTACATAAAGATTTCTCCATCAGTTTGATGTATCTTCTTAGGCAGAATAATTTTGGAGAATGAGCTACTCGAAACCTCAGCCAGTGATCAGTGAGATTTCTTTACATAGAATTTTATATGACGGAAACGAAACCTCCAGCGTGTGGTCAGTGAGATTTCTTCACATAAAGTTTTATATGACGGAACGATAGTTTTTCAAAAATGAGTTATCAAAATTCGGTCAAGTGGCTAGCTGGCCATATATTTTTCAGAACAAAAGAGACCCTTAGAGAACATAAAGTCATATCATAACTACAAAAATTGGTGACAAGCTGAATTTCTGAAATATATATACAGGTATGGAGGAGCACCTTAGGATGTTCCACTGAGGCCACCTGAGATAAAAGACACTTGCAAGAGAGAAACAGAAAGAACAGATCATAGAATTAGCCATAAGAACAGACCCACAGATTATTACATCATCTTGAAATAGTGAGAGAACAAGTAGACAGACACATATGCCTGTTGTTGTATGACTATCATAGTTGCAAAAGAGTGATTTGAATTACAGACTTGTATACTATTGTCAAGCATTATCATTATGGAAATAAAGGTGCTAGTTTCAAGCATTTATGTAGCCAACAGCTAACATAAACTACATATTGTTAAAAACTTATTAAGATATCCCAGTATTGCTCAGTATTATATCAAGATTTCAGTCAATCTCTGGAATTCATCAACTTTAGTTTTGTATAATACATGGCTACTTTAAGGTTGCAACGTTTCAACTCGGAGCTTTGGACTTCTTCATATTTAAACACAAAGTGGGTAGAGGAGACTCCATTCAGGACTTTGCTGAACCAGTATCTGGGACACCTGGCTAATGCTTCCAATCAAGAGAAAACACTAACAAGTCATGCATATTTCAAGTCATCACATTCCCACCCATGTGATATTTTTCATTATTAAAATATTTTCTTAAAATTTGTCATCATTTAGTAGCAAACACTCATGTTAATTCAAGATTCTAACAATTTTTTTAAAAATTTTATTAACTTTCACATGGTGGGCTAAAAATGAAATTGTCATCATGTAGATATATGAAATAACCAATATTGAGGTGATAAATGTAATGTGTTGAAAAGAACACAGTTAAAATGACTATGACAAATGTTTATTTAAATGAATATAACAAAATATACACTGTCAGTCTTCAGCAGGTTTGTTAACATAATAACCCAGCTGTAGTTCTTAAAAGTTTTCAAGTATTAATCAGGCTTGAGGTGGGGGGGAATAGTTTTTTTAAAGGAGGAAGTTTTAAGTTTGTGTAGAGGAGCACTAAAAAGTGTTTTATGCCAATGCAATTATATGAATTCTAACACTCAGTTTCAAGTAAATGTGACTGATTGCCAGACTGGATGAAACCATAAATAAAAAGAAACAATTTCTTTTTTATGATTTACAATAAGAGATCTTTTCTTGACCAATTTGTATGATGGAAAATGAAATAGTGTTAAATGTGTTTAATGAATGCTTTATGTTATAAGAATTAGCATACTAAAATTAGTTCACATGATTTTCACAGGGGTTGGGGAAAATGGATTTTCTGGGATGTCAAGTACCCTTCCCCCAACTAGCACACCACTGCCTCCTGGCAACAAAGCTGTGTTAAATATAGCTTGAATGTGTTAATGATTGACAAATATTCAGACTATATTTTTGTTTATCACAATGTTTATACAAGTTGTATATTGAGCAAAAATACAAAGATGAAATAACTCATCCATTTTTATATGAACATTTTCTAAGCCTGAGTTAGATGTGGCACAAGGCCAAAAGTATAGGACACACAGGGAAGATAGAACTCATTACACAGTCATAATTGATCTAGTGAGACAAGCTTGCTAAGGATTACACCAAGTTGAAGTTTCTAAATGATTTTTCAAGTGTAACTTAGGTGTGGCACAAGGCTGAAAGTATTGGGGCACTAAGTGAGGACTGAACTCATTTGTAATTGCTCTAGTGAGACAAGATTGTTCAGTGCAGGAAAAACAATTGATTTTAACATAATTTATTTTATTTACATTATTTAAATTGTTCAGATTGTTGTTCTTATCTTTATTATCATGTTCATGACATTTTGGCTGTTGTATACTCAAATCACCTGAAGAAAGCAGGAGCATACAATGGACAAAATGTTGGGAACATGACAATAAAGATGAGGTCAGCAGTCCAAACAATGTAAATAATGTAAATAATTACAGTACCTCATCATAGAAATATAGGCAGATAATTTATTATATTTTGCTCTGTTTTTGTTGTTATATCATACACTTTTTACCAAGGAGCTGATTCTGAGTTCATATCAGCTTGACACCTATTTATGTGACTTTCTTTGCCACAAGGTAACTAAAACAGTAAGGTGTTAGCTTTCCTACTTTTTTAAAGTATAAAATCTAGAAAACATTGAAAATGGTTGGGATTGACAAAACTACTGTAATAGATGGATTTCCATACAAAGTCTACTTGTTTGTCTATTACATGTTTGTTCCTTTGCTGGCACTGATCTTCAACAACTGGATGTAACAGGGGATTATTCCTCAGCACTTTATCAGGGGATAGTGAAGTTGTTAAATAAGAATACAAATTAGGGCAGGTTGATTTTTCACTTTTTTTTAGAAAATCAACATTGCACCCATTGGGAGTCCAATGTGATAAGTACTGATACCAAAAACTAGTTTCATATCTTTTACCAATTTTTGAGCATTTAGGTCTGAAAGCTATCTGAAAAAAATGTACAAAAATGACTAATTTCTGCAGGTTTTTGCTTACAAACCAACTTCAAAGTTTTACTATTTCAAAAATAAATCTAAATAAAGATGATATTTTATGGGATACATTGAATGGAAAATATATTCAAGCCAGAATTCTAATTATGAATCAACACAAGCAAAATATCCAACTTTTCTTCACTGTATTCAATATGTAAAAATTGTTTAAAAAATTGTAAAAGATTACAAAAATGGCTTTTCAATGAATAAGATTTGTTAGATCATAATAAAAACAAAATATAGATGTATATAACACCATAATGCTACTGGGCACAAATTATATGATAAAATGTTTAAAATTTGCATTGTTTATTGAAAATCAAACTAAAACAACAGAACTGCACTGTTTTATTTGATGACACAATTAGTCATAATGTGCTTGTTTCATTCATCTTATCCATATACAATTTGTAAAGTTTCAGTAAATTATAAATTTTATAAGGCTCTACTATAAAGCTTTCACTGGAATGCAATTGCAACACTACAATTTTGAGAATAAATCTAATCTTTAAACTTGTTTCCTCAAAGAATGTTAATGATTTGGAACAAAAGATTGTCTTTATTTATCATGTAAAACCCCAGCTTTCAAATTGAGTGCAATACCATGGTTCCAAAATATTAGTCATTTCTCTCCCTTAATTATATTTAATACAGAGCTAAAGTTCTTAGTCAAATACTTGTAAATACTTATTCTGGATTATCTGATAGCCTCTAAACAAACTCATGTTCCAAAGAGAAACGTGATTTAAGATAATCAGTATTTGGTTCACTTGATTACAGAGAAAGGTGAAGTTCTGCTGATTAATTTAGATGAGTTTGACCATTATTTTTTGGAGGCCTTCTTGACAGCTTGAATTCAAGCTGCACTTGAACACTTTGATTCACCATTTGTATGTGACCCCCAGAGTTTTGATAGTGACTCTTTCACTGTTAAAAATGCTGATGTTGTACACAATTATGTCACACATAACACTGGAAAAGGTTTCAAAATGAAAAATGACTTGATGTTCAAACAATCTGATAACACAAGTGTTGTTACTTCTAGAATGGGTGATCAACAGGGACTGCTTAGGGTCAAAACCTGGATCTTCTCTGTTAATTCACCCCAAAATAAAAAAGAATTTATATTTACTAAAAGTCACACCAAATTCTCCCAGAGTGAGGGTCTTCCATTGCACTCCAGTTGGGTTAACCTTTGCAATTGTCCCAAATGTGGGTGACTTGGGTGCCCTATTTCTAAATGTGGGATCTGTATTTGCACTCACTCTAATAAACAAGCAGATATTTTTCTTATTTTTTAAATTATAAAAAATTCCTTGTAAGTATCATCCATAATTACAAAATGTGAATAACTCCCTAATTTTTAGTAATTTTCATTCTGAGGGTTTGAGTTGTGGCAAGGCAAGTTAAACAAATTTTGATTTAAAATTTATAATTTCAAAAGAGTTCCAAAAATGTAATAAAAAAAACAAACTTTGATTTAAAATTTATAATTTCAAAAGAGTTCTAAAAAATTAATAAAAATCAAACAAACTTTGATTTAAAATTTGTAATTTCTTGGGGTGAATTAATATTTGCAATAAGTAACTTTACATTGTTTGGAGATGAATTAACAGAAAAGATCACAAAACTTTACCTAAGACAGGACTAAGAATTAAGTATAACCTCTTCAATGAAGAAAGTGATAATTGGAAAAATATAAAAGTGATTACTCATGCTGGTAAGGTGTCAGGAAGAAATAAGTTTCATGTAAATGTTACTCTTGATGAGGGTGAATTTTCTTGTTAAAAGTTTAAAAATGGTAAATGGTGTATTTAATTGAAAAACAGAACAAAGGAGAAAGGAAAAAGAGAAGTAGAACAAAAGTATGTTAGAAAACAGGATGATAGGAATGCATTGATTTCTTTATGTGATGGTGCCATGGTTCCTACTAAAAAGAAAGATTTAGATAATTGGATTAAAAACAATATTTATGCATAAATGATAAATTCAAAACTATCTAGAATCATAACATAATGGATTATCACAAAGAAATTGAAGGAAAGGTAGAAAAGAAGATAAGATGGTTTTCAAGAGAATTCCTAGATGTATATGCCAATATTCTCATGACAGATTAACAAACTTAATCTAAGGAATATTTTAGGAGAGCTCTTTCCATTATAGAATCCAATGGTTGTTCTTATAATACATTGGATATAATAATTGCTTTCTTGCAGGGCTTGTTTATTTATAGGGTAATTTATTTGGCACTAGAATTTGCAAAGAGAATTTGGAAATTAAAAGCATGAATGGTCTAAGAGGTGCCTCTTGGTCATGATACCTTACTGTTAAACAAGAAGAGCTTGCTTTTGATGCTTAAGTGTCTAAATGTGATCAACCAACTTATACATGGTATTGTGATATAAAATTACATTGTATTATTTCAATAAATATGAATGGTTTTTGCCAGAGAGATGAATAAGAAAGTATCTGTTATTGATAAATTTAAATTTGTTGAAGTTTTTCTTAGATGTAAAGAAAAACAGTGATAAGTTTATTGTAAGTCTACCATTTATCTATGCTTTGACTATTACTGCCACATCTGGTCTGGTGCTCCTGCTATATATTTAGCAATTCTTGATAAAATCCAAAGAAGAATCTGCAATGCTTCATCCTGGTATCTTTGTTTCAGTCACTTTTCTACCAACATAATGTAGCTTCTCTATGGCTTTTCTATATCATATATATTTATATTTTCATGGTAATTGTTCTGATGAACTTTCCTCTATGGTACCTTGACTTTATGAAATTAAATGCAGTACTTGATTGTCAACAAGTTCTCATCATTTTACAGTTGAATTGGTTAGATATAACTTTAAATTCTATGATAACAATTTATTCTCTCACATTTCTCACTTGTGAAATTCTCGTCTGGTTTCTTACTTTTCAGCCATCTTTGATCTTCAAAAATTTTAATGCAATGTCAATCATTATTTAATGTCTTCTTCTATTGTTCTTGCTCTTTAATAATGTATTTCTTTCTCTTACTCTTTCACACTCAGTAATGCCATGTCTTAGTGACTTTATTTCCTTGCTTGGGGTGAAATGATTAAAAAAAAGTTAAAATGAATATGTTAAAGGCTTCAAGTAGTTTGAATTTAAAGGCAATAGACATGGTGAAAAGCATCTCAGTGACAAAGAAGTTAACAATCTAGCTAATTGGAAAATTAAAATAGCTGACAACACAAACAATGCCTGATCTGTGTTTTGACATTAGTAATCTGACTAGTTGCTACAAAGAGAACAAAGGGAACTATAAGATGAATAAATATAATTATTAAGGTGTAGGGACAAAATATTAATATTTAGGATAACAACAAATATTTTATTAACCTTGAGTCTGCTAACAGATTTTTGAACAAAGCTTTTAGTTTTCAACAACAATTATGAATTAGAAAAAAACTATTTTTATATACTGTAAATAACAATTATAAACCTTTATATATCAACAAGCAATGAAAAAAACTGTACACAAATATACATTTACAAAAATATACGAAAAGCTTCTGGAGGAATATTGTTTAGTCTTCATAGTTAAGTGCTTCACTTGAACAGATAGATCTTTCAAGATACAGAGCATTTGGTTCAGTCCTGACCCCTGGCTAGGAAAAAATTGATCTAAGACAGTGGAGAAGGTTGAGGTCACAGTTCATCTTTGGTCTTTTTCTTTGAAAGTGAGAGAAAAGATATACACCCTCATCCTTTACCAATTCCCAATAGTTTCACTGCTGTGTACTAATGTAGTTGAGCTTGAGAGAACTATATTTTAATTCCATTCAGATCTAGGGCTCACATGATGTGTAAAGTGATCTGATGCTTCCATCTTTCTGAGGATAGTCTGGGGATTTTGAATATAAAGATTAGTTTAACTTACAGTTACATTTCCTTAACTGGATGTATAATCTTCTAGGTTAAGTCCTCTCTGAGTTTTGGCTATTATTGAGAAAGGTATCATATTGTGTGCTAATTAGAGAGGCCATGAAAGATGATTTCATCAGCTTAGTCTCATAAAGGATGAATATTACACCCTATGACCCTTTGGCACCTAGGTGGAAATGCCTCAATAGTAATGAGGTATTCTTCTGCTGGCTGGTGATTCAAAGTACATTTGGAATGACTAAAATGTTTTGGTATGAGTACTGGTTATTTCACCAGAATGCAACCATTGTAGTGATATGGAAGAGTCCACAAAGCATGTCTTTTTCATTGTATGATCATACAACTGTTGTGCAGACTTATTGAAGGCTACATGGTTTGCATGTGGCACATGTCTTTTAAGATAATTTTTTTTGTAGCAAAGTGGGTCTCTTGCTTGACAAGAAGAAACACAATAGAGATTTGTCTCTTTTTCCCCATCATCTGATTGTATACTTCAAAGATCAGCTTAGAGTTAATAGTAGAACAGAGAGGGCATTTTAGTAAATGTAGCATGATTAGTTTGTGTGGATAGGACTAACATAGAGTGTCATCTTGGCATAACCAGTTAGGGTTTTTGCTTTCCTGAGAAAGATTTCTCTGCCCAGTCAAGTTAGGTTAGTATAAGTTTGTTTTAGCTTCAATTTTAAATTAATTGTAGCAGATACTGTTTCAAGCTCAATAAAAAAGCTGTGGCAACTAAAATTTTCACATGTAAATGATGAGTTGTCATCATTTTTCAAGGTACAAGAAAATGGAATGAATTTCAATATGGAGATATTTTCATGTTTCTTATATAATTAATAAATAATTAATAAGAGAGAAAAAATATACCAGTGTGTACATGACTAAAAAGGAAAACCATTAAAAACTTAGTTATTAGAAATAGTGTGTGTTTGAGGTCATGCATGTGGGATATACACCAGATGACTAACATCCCTAAAAGGGAAAACTTGACAAGTCTTTTATGTACCACATTCTAGAATGAAAAGAGTGAAAAGAGGAAGAGGAAAATTATGTCCTAGCTTTTATTGTCCTGAAACAGTGCCACATAATAGACATCTTGGCAAACCAACATACTTTAACTCAACTAAGGAATAAATAGTCACTGTTTATTATTTATATTTTTAGTACTTCACATTTCAGTTTTTCACTCCCACAACCACTACTTAGAAGACAGAAGGTAAATTTTACTGGAATGTTTTTGTCTTATATTATTTTTATTTTTTATTTGCATCATTTTATGGCAAATTTTTCAGCTGATTAACTTATCATTTCTGTCATGTAGGATGGTCATATAGTAATGCATTTTATTTCTGTAAGTATTTGTTGTAAATACTATTCCATATTATTTCAAATGCCCAGAGTAATTTTTGAATTGCAAAACATGTAACATTTATTTTATTTGCCACTCCACATGAATTGTAAATATGCACATTAGTTAGAATTTTCATCAAGAGAATATAAAGTTTTAGAACTGTTTCATGAAAGATATCTCATAAATTTATTGAATCAATTGCTAGGTCTTCTTTTAGGAAAGTTAATTCATTATGAGATACTAGAAAATTATTCTTGCCAAAATATATCTTACACATTTATAAGTCTACCATCATCCATGGATTGATTCAGAAATTCTTGATAAAATCCAAAGAAGAATCTGCAATGTTATTGGTCCTGACCTAGTCATTTTCCCCATCATCATAATGTAGCTTTGCTGTACCTTTTCTATAAATACTTTCATGGTAATTGCTCTTGTTCACAAGAAAATAAATAAATATGAGATCTTGCAACAGGTTGTAGTCAATCAACTAAATATTCTAGTTTATCTATACAATTTTATCAAGCAACTATCTTTCTCTAATTATATAATGCAGGGAAGAAATCAAAAGACTCAATGCCAACTGAAACCCCATGATGGCTTTTGAAAGCCAATATACTTCCTTTTCTCTTATAAACTGTGAATAATGACATTTACTAAAATACATGAACTTTCTCTATATCAGACATATGTCTATTTCTACAAAGATTTCAAATAATGAAACTGTTTATTATGAAAAGATATATTCACAGAAAATCAACTTACATAACAATTTGTTGTAAAAATGTAAATAAATTGCAGTTGTAAATTTTACAACAATTATTGGGAGATTATTTACTTTATTAATTATAACTATGACTAGTTATTAATACCATTATATGTTTATTCTCCAGTGCATAGTTTTAAATATTTTTAATTGTTTTTATCACCATCTCTTTAAAACATATATAGCATCTCTTTATTTACATTATTTACATTATTCAGACTATTGTCCTCATCTTTGTTGCCATATTTATCACAAAGTTTCAGCCATTGTATGTTCTGGCCTTCTTCAGGTGGTTGGAATATCAAACTGAACCCTTTATTTTGTTCGCTGGGGTAGACTGTTCTAGTGCCACATGCCATGTCTAATGGATGTCAGTTATCAGTTATCGCCTGTTAATTCACATCTCCAAGTACTCCACTGCCTTAACCAGGTATTGAACTCACAACTCTTTAGGTCCTGTCACTGGATCTAACCAACGCCTTTATCCACTGTACCATGTGTGCTTAAGGACATTCCAACCACCTAAAGAAGGCTGGAGCATACAACAGCCGAAACATTGTGATAAATATGGCAACAAAGATGAGGACAATAGTCTGAATTATGTAAATAGTGTACATAATACCTCATCTCATAATATAGATAGGTCTCTTTATTTGTTTATACTTTAAAAACCTACATAGTTTCTTTTTATACTTTAAAACATTTATGGTGTCCCATTAATTATAATTAAAAATATATATGGGGTCTACTTATACTTTATAAAATATATAATGTCTATTTGTACTTTAAAAATATATGCTATCTCTAAATATTTGAATTATTACCAATTCACAAAAAATAAATAAGTATATGAGTTTTTTAAATTTTTGATTATTTTATAGCTTATCAACCCTTTTATGGGTTATTTAAAGCTGAAATATATTTTGTATTGCAAGAATAATTCTTTTTTTTTTATGAGTGAATATTGTATTAATAGTTTTTTTTTTGAGAATAACATTGATTTTTTCAGGTACAAGTCTTACTATGTAACCCATTGCTCCAGGAGGGGTAGATGGATTCATACCTTTCTGAAGGGTATTTGCATGTAATTGAATGCAACAAACCTAACTAAAATTCAAACCTGGATCTCTGATTTCTTGTTTTGAACTACTATCCATTATACCACCTGTACATTCACCTTTTTGTAAAATACAATACTAAGTACTAATGTAATACTAAGTACTATTTAAGGAAAGTACATAAACAGAATCAAATGGCTGAAGAGAGTTCAAACCCCAAAATATGAAGATACAAATTTCTCCAATTCACAGGATAAGACATTAAATGATTATTTAATGACTATCATCTGGTTCTCACTCATCCCCAGTCTTTTGATCAGTCTATTCTCCAACCTTCCTAAGTAAAGCTTTATACCTTGTTTCCTGTTTAGGATGGGGTTTCTAGTTACCCCTAAAGTCCTTTATTTTTTGCTTACAGTAGCTCCTTGTGTCTTAGTAGAATTATTACCTTGTTTGGAGTGGTACCTCTTACTCTGTAAGCCTCTACCTCAAGTGGTTCATGGGTCTTGTACAAAGTGAACATCATTGCAAAAAAAATAAAAACTATTTAATAGGTACTAAACACATAAGAAGAAGGTTGGAGAATAAGCTGATTGAAAAGAGTTTCAAACAAAAAATATGAAGATAAATGTTTCAACAAGTTACAGAATAAAAACATTAAATGATTATTAAAAGTATTTAATAAATACAAAACTCACCCATGGAAGGTTAGAGAATGGATTGGACAAAAAGAAAAAGATACAAATTGCATAATTTGTAGTATAATGTTTTATAGTTTCTCTGAATTCAGTGTATTGTTAACATTCAGTAATAAAAATCTTATGTGAGGAAGGAATAACAATTTGCCAAAATTCCATCATCTGTTAAACCAAGCAACATTCCAGGAAGTTTGCTCAACTAAAAGCTGTTTTTTATGTACAACTTAACCCTTTCTATTGCAAGAAAGCTGAATATTTGAACCTAATGCATATATATAGCTAAAGAAAGCATTGGAATTTTAGGTAAACAACAAAATATTTCCATCTGCCCAAATCTAAATTCAAATAAATGTAAATAAATATAGGACTAATTATTTAATAAAATTAAGAAGTGAAATATGTTGTCTTGAGGTAAAAATGATAAAAAACAATTGGATTAAATAATGAATGATGGTTCTAGAATGACATGAGTGCCAAGATAAATATTTTATGATTTCTATTTTAGTGCTTAAAATGTATTTTTATGAATTTACAGGTTAGATTTACCCAATCATTACAAAATATTCTTGTTATATATTTTTTCACACTCATCTGTGTATCTAGACACTACAAACTGACTTCAGAAATCAATGATCCCAAATGATCATTACTAGGGGTAAACTGGCCAGAGTATCAGCATGCCTGATGGCACTTGGGCCCTTGATGGAATGAACCCTCTATATCAAATAAAAATTTAATAAATAAACACAAATAACTGTTCTAGTCATAAAAAGGAATAAGAACTTTATAAAGTCATCTGCACACTATCAGTTACTCAAGTCCAATGTAAGAGGACATTTTCAAAGCTAAAGGTCATAAAGACAATGTTAAAAAATCCACTATCTGAAGAGAATTTGAAACCATACATGTTGCTATCCATTGAATAGGAATTTATTTCAATGAATTAGATGCAGAAGCAATAATTGGTAGATTCACACAATCATAAAGTGAACACAAATGATTGCATATAGTCAATTGCATGCAATTCTATATTGTGCTTTTGTACTATCTGTTAATGTGTAAATTGTGCAGTAAACTATTCAAAAATATCACCAATTACTTAAAATTTAAAATAAATAAAAAATTCATTTGTAACAGTCTGTATTTATATTTGATATCTACTATCATTAATATAAATGGTACACGTACACCATAATTACTAAGAAATACACATTTTTTTCCACAAAAATTATCTTGTTAATATATATAATTTAAAAAGAAATATCTACACTCTGCCAGATATTTTGAATGATAAATATACATGAGATAATATAATAATTTTAAGATGAAGTACACTATTATGATACAAAAATCAATGCTTTTTTATCATTTTTGAGATGAGAATTATATGCTTTACTGTTCAGATCAACATATTCATCTTGGTATGAAGGAAAGATTTAGACAGAGAGGTCACTGGCAGATAAACCAACTGAAAGAATCAGCATGCATGTTAGGCATTGATAGACTCTTCAAAAGTTATAGCATAGCAATAAATGTTTAAGAAAGAAAGAACACTCAATAAAAATTCCACCAACTGAACCATGTCACTCATACACATCCACTGCCTGATTTCAGATACTCATACAATTTGGTACGAACATTAATACAAACATTAGATATAAGTCTCCAGAAATTCAATATTAGTTTGTCCAAGATTAGTGGATTAAAGCATTGGTTAACCTTTGGCATTTTGCCTTATTAATATTAATTTCCTTTGCACTGCATTCTTTTTCAAGACTTCTGAATTGCAAAAAACCTTATTGTTAATTTTACTCGGTTGTTTTCTGTTGCCATAGCAGGATATTATAACACAAGTATGAAATTCAAACAAATTCAAATTCAGGGATCAGAGTCACCTTCAGTTACAGGATAAACCTTTTGCACAGTAAATGAAGTCACATTCAGAGTGATAAAGGTTAAATACATATCTGGTTCCTTGGCTGTTTGAATCTAATTCCTGGGTCTAGTAGTGCTAAAAAGTCACACACTCAGGTGGAAGAAACAGATAAGTGACACAAAGATGAATAAAACTGGTAAGTATTGATATGAGTTATCCTTCCTAAGCATGAAAGTGAAATGAGTTCAGTTTGAAATTCTGAAGGGTACAAAGGAATATAATAAACAAAATGATTCTGCTGGTCCAAATCGTAAAGCATATCTATCTTGGAAGATTATTGATTTTCCATGCTTGATAATCAAATGTATTTGCAAAGTTCATGTGTGAAATGTGTGAAAAGCAGACATGGATGCAAATGTTGTATGTACTGGACTGTCCCAATGATGTTGATTAATTTATTTAAATTTATAGTTGCTAATTTTAATGTTTTTGTGTTGACAGAAAGAGATAGTTGAAATTTCTGGGGCACATAATGAGGGAAGAAGGTTTGGAGAATTTAACACTCACAGGATATATTGACGATAACAGGTGCAAAGGGAAACAGTGAGTGAGTTACCTAACAGGCTTGTGTAAATAGATAGCAGAATAGGGTTGGGGAGGGATAGTAAGATAGTAAACATTACTTAGATCTATATCGTATAACAGATACCAACATGGAAAATAGAATCAATGAGCTAAATTTCAATTTCATGCTAGTCTCTTATGTTCACTTTTACACCAGTACCTTTGGAAAAGGAATGGATCCACCTTTCCTACTGCCATCTATGAGTTATATAGCAAGGTAGACTGAGCTTTGTAGCCAAGGGTGGCAACCTGTCTAAGGAGAAAAATCTCTGAATTCCAAACCATGGATTAGACAATGGAAAACCAATCTATTTCTTAAGAATGCATAGCAATTTACAGATAATAAAGAAAAGGAATATGCAAAGATTCATGATCACCAACACCCTGAAGAGACATGGTTCCTTTTGTGAAAAATGGTTATATATTGTGTCTCTTCATAATATGAGTGATCATGGCACTCCACAGATTCTTGTCTTTTGTTGCTTTTAGCAATACTTTATGATTCCTCTTCATCCTGTTCTTCCATCATTTTCACAAATGGGTCAAGAAGGTTACTTACACTTAGATTCCTAATACAAGGTGTCAATAATTTGTGTGTGTAGGGGGGTTAGAATCTGTCTCAATATGCAATAAATAGAGGAGTCTGAAATAAAAGTCTGTCAGAAAATCATTTAAAGAATCAAAAATTTAGAATTTAAGTAGACACATTTTTTATTCACTGCTATTAGCATTCAGCTTAATTCCCAAGACACATTGCCCTTATGATAAGATAGTAACATACTAAAAAGCCCAGGCACAACTTAATTAGTATGCAAATAAAAAATCATATAGATTAAATAGTAACTCACATAACATACATAATTAATTGAATGCAGCTCTGGGAAAAAGTTCAAAATTAATAAACAGGATAGTCTTAATAAATGTCCCTCACCTTCTTTTAGGCACCTAAATGTACTGTTTTATTCTGCTTTTCTTGCTTTCCATGTGACCTGTGAGTAAAGCTCAACAGTAGGCATCCAAAATCTTTACTAAGTTTAGAAAGAATGTATAGCACCAATCTTTCAAATATGGGAAACAGCTTGTCTTAAAAATCAGCATTCATAATTCTGGATTTTACTTGGGTTCAAATACCAAACACTGATGCCAGTGAGAGAGTTTCAACCATTTTAAGCACCAAACCATCTCATGACTTTTACGTTTACTTTTCTTAGTGTAATACAGAGTTTGATAAACTGATCATAATCTGGTATAAAGCCAAATGTAGAAAGGAGGAAGATTGCATTGCACCATTTTCCAAACTGGCATCAGAAGTTGCATAAAATAAAAAAATATCTCAACTACTGTGTAGGTTTTAAATTTAATATCATCTAATTAATCATATAATTCTTCCAATATATTCTTTATGGGTCATCTTTTGGGTCCAAAGCCAGGGTAAATGAGAAAGATTGGGGGGGGAGCTAGCAGCTGCACTCTGCAAAATGTAAGTGTTGCTGAAACCACAACAGCATCACCCAGGTAATTGCCCAATGATTACCCGACTGAGAACCAGGTCGGCATGATCCCCTCTTTAGAAGAGGTCATGACACATGCTAGTGAAATACTACAGAAAGCCAGAGCATATCTGAAGATCAGTAGATGGTGAGGCAAAAGCAGCTGAATTGACATAGGTTTGGCTCATGGGAGGGGAGTTTCCCAGTGTGCTTGTGGCCCTAGGCTCTGCAAGGAACTTGCAGGAACAAAAAAATTTAGTGGTTTTGCCTAGTTTTTATTTATTATCTATTTGTTTTATATTTTTCTTCTTTTATTCTTCTTTCTATCTCACTCTCTCTTTGTTTTTCTTGTTGTAAGTTTTGTTTGTTGCTAACAATGGAATAACATACATATGCATACATACCTACTTAAATCCAATATATCAAGTTCCAAAGTTTAACATACAAATGTCAGATGTAACCTCCAAAGTAATCTATATATATATATAATTGGGAATAGTCAGTGTGTCTGTTCATGATCAAGCTGTTTTATGTCAAGCCCTCAAATTTTGTATGCATACTTATTGGGTTGAGGTGAAGATGTTAATGAAAAATACCAACTGGGCCAGGACACTCATTCATTCTTACTGCTTCACTACAAACATTATATTTAAGACTCTAGAATTAAGCAAAAACGCATAACATAGTGGATTAAAGTGTTGGTTAAACATATTGGGTTTTCTGATAGTTGTGCATTCAATCTCTAGATCAGTTAAAGAAATGAACAAATGGTACAAATGTGAATAAAATTGTGGTTTACTAATACAGAATATTTCCTAAACATGGAAAATGAAATGAGAACAATCTATTTCTGTGGATTGAATAAAGGGTTAATTTCAAGATTCCAATTTTCTTAGGAGGAACAACAAATATTTTTTACTGGAATTTTTGAGATGATATTATTATCATTATTATATAATTTTCTATTCAGACCAGAATGCTCATCTTGGTTGTTATATTCACATTGTACTCTCTGACTATCTTCAGGTACTTCTTCTTTGTACTCAGTAACTGTCTTGGAATTTTAAATTGAACCCTTTATTCAATCAACAGGAGTAGTTTGTTCTTTCTATGCTTACAGATTGTTTCATATCAATTAATACTCATCAGTTTTATTTACCTTTCTGTCACTTGTCCATTTCTTCAACTGAACCAGAATATGTGACTTTTCAACACTACCAGACTCAGGGATTGAACTCACAAATGCCAAGGAACTAGATATGTTTTTATCAACATGTGGATCTCTTAAACAATTTAGTGTTAAAATTCTGGAGCTTTAAACATAAAATCTGAAACTCAGCCAGTGGCACTGTAGATGTGTTCTGACCCATAGTGGAGCAAGAAAATGTAAATTTTGGGTAGAATCGTGCAAATTGTGAGATAAACATGAAATTTGGCATGAGTGTTCCTGATAGGTCACTTATTCAGAAAAAAGTGCTAGCCACGAAAAAAATTCAACATGGCGGCCATTTTTCAAGTTGGCTGCCAAACAGGCCTCTGTTTTATGGTTTTGCTCAAAAACTATAGTGCAAATTGTGATATAAACATGAAATTTGGCATGAGTGTTCCTTGTAGGCCATTCATTCAGGGGAAAGTGCTAGCCATGAAAAAAAACAATATGGTGGCCACTTTTTCAAGATGGCTGCCAAACGGGCCTCTGTTTTATGATTTTGATCTGAAATCATTAAATTAGTAGAATTTGATGAAATATTTTTGATTTATTGCCGTATCAATTCTAAATCTGAGTCAGAGAACTCAATGATTGCACTGTTTCAATTGATTTGGCATGATATAGCGCCCATACCCTACGGTGGATAATTCCATGAAATGATTTAAAGTCGACATTTACAATCCTGATGAAATGTCCAATTCAACGTCAAAATTACTTTCTGTGCTAATACCCAGCATGGAAATTGTCCATATCTGGGAAAATATCTACAGGTCATATATATCCTTACAACTCTCTGCATTTGAATTTCAATAGGATAACCTTCCAAGAACCGGCGACAAATGTCCAGCCCGAAGTTCATTCGTTGTTGTTTACTAAATCTCACAAGGGCAACTGCAAAGCGGAGTACAGCCTGTTCCAACCTTTGAGCACTTGCATCGTCCTCCACCACATTTTATCTTACATCCGCACTTTGTCAATTAACGACAGCTTTTAGAAATTGGTGCCAAGGAAGTCCAGGCATCTTTTCATTTGTTACCATCTTTCAACCATCCCCACTTGGAAGGACACGGAAGCTCTGGATCACGAACGACGGACTGCACCCAGATATGTCCTGCTTGAAAGGCAGCATGTTTGGCATGTTCCTTTAGCGCTCCTTGTGTTGGCAGGATTAATTTGTATGACCTCTGCTTCCTAGCAAAAGATCTAACCTTGTTTCATCTACTGTAGAAGCAGCACTTGACCGGTCGTACATCAGAACAACAAATCTCTATAGAACTTGTAGATCAGACTCATTAATTTCAGGAGGACAGTGACTGAGTTTCACAAATGTAGCCGAGGCATCGTTGCAAACATTCCATGTCTGCCATGCTTTTTCCCCCCTTTTCCACTGAATCCAGATACCAAATCACATCCGGAAAAAGCATGGAAGAATAGTATCCCTTCGGTTTTTTCCGGTCCCAAAGAAGATGCAAGGTCGTGTATTGGGATCCATCGAGTGTATTCCCCCTTGCCATAGGCGGTCCACATTTTATCCATGCCCATTGCAGTGAAAGAAGACATCAGGCTTAAGCCTATGACTACAATGTCCGTGTCATTAGCTTCAATCATGAGAGACTTGTGTCCATCCTTAGCCAGGCATGCAAAAATATCCGGGTATCTGTCTCTTCATGTATGCAAGGAGCCAATTCGTCTATCTTAGTATCAGGATGGCTGGAACTTGGTAGAGCATTTTCCTCTTGTGTTACAATTACTTCATTCGTTGTGGTCATTTTACCCACTTCGTCAGCAAGGAAATTCAACAGCTCTGTTTTGTTGGCGCTGTCCCTTAGAAAGCTCTTCCAATTAGTCGGTGTTTTGCTCTTTGCCGTTACTCTCCTCCTGATAGCTTTCCCGCGTTTTGATCGTGCTTCAGACTTCAGACTAGACTCGTGATAGACATCAAAAATGATATCTGTCCTCTTGTAATTGTTACTGTAGTATTGCACCTTAGGAAGAATATCCTGTCTGGCATATTCTTCAAACGTCTTCGGTGTCCTCGGCGTTACTGTATTGACTAGAAATGCACCATCTACTATCAGTACGTCAGTTTCTGGCTTCGTGTCTGGAAGCTCCACCTTGGTTTGCAGGACGTCCACGAGATCAGACTTGGTAGCGACATGTAGTTTGCCTCGCTTGCTGAGTCGCGGAGGGAAAGATTGGTTCTCATGTTTGAAAAACTCTGGTAAATCACACCCTCTGCTTTGGCAGGAGATGAAAAGGCGGGAGAACAGTTGACAATCCTCCTTTAGTAGCTGTGTTTCTGATTTCTCTGTTGGATCTGTGCATGTTTTGAAGAAATCTTTATTATTCCGTTTAATTGGCTGATAGAAATGCTGACTGACTTTATGTTTATGGAATGTTTGGAATTGCTCTTTCCCTTCCTCCAGATGAGATGCAACGAGCAGCGTTGCTATAGGATCAGCAATGTACTTAGTGTCAAGCGACAGTAGATCAGTGGACTCCTCCGAAAATGGATTGCCCATTTCTTCTATCACACTTGTAAGCCGCTGAACCTTTTCAAAGAATGCCTTCTGAGCAGTTGGCGACTGCTCATGGTGATGACTTCCTTTCTTCGCCTCTTTGCTTCCTGATACGACTTCATAGTCAGCAACGAATTTGCTAATTTCTGGACCAGCCACCATCCACCTCCGAAGAGCTGATGGATCCTCTGTCAGACCAACAGCTCCCCCATCCCCTTTGATGACGGCATTGTTTTGTTCATGGGCTTGGTCGATTGCCATTGCACAGAACTTCCTGTCAGTTTTATGAACCACGAAATTCCCAATGTGAAATTCTCTGGCGACCTCGGGGTACTGCTTCTCTAATGATATCATATCACGCAGATGAATAGGAAGCCATCTTGCATAGTTGATATTGTTGTTGGCAAAGAGGTAGGGTATCAGTTCTGACAGTGATTCTCGATACAGATTGAAATTCCCTTCTCTAAATGCTCGCACCAGTGTTAAGATTGTCAATTCCATGTTTAGGATAGAGAACCAAAATGCGAACTGTGCACTCTCCCTCTTTCGACTATCCCACCATTCCACAAAGCTAGAGGCTTCCTCATCGCCATCAGAATGTTCGGCAAGGTACGAACTGTAGACTTTCTTCAGGAGCTGAAACAAACTGCATTCTGTGACCTGATGTGCTTGACGTGTTTTAGTGACATTGGTTGTCTGCAGTTCCGGAACAGGCTACATCAGCTTCAACAAGTGCACTTGTCCATCCACTGTCTGCTAGCATCGACTAAATAGACTTCAGTGCTGTCATCTCAATGTGCAGCCCACCAAACATGATCACAAACTTGTCTTCTCCATATTCCTCTGGCCAGTACCACTGTATTTCTTTTGCCATGGCATAAAGTGGTTGATCAGCTTCCAGGACGGAAGTTTGCCCTGGGTTAAGAAATGCTACAGCTTCCCTTACTTTCTTCATGGCATACTTTATTGTGGCAACGCTGTGAGCTTGATCTCGGAGAAGAGGTAGCAAAGAAGTGATGCTGGCTTCACATTCGCTAGTCCGATTCTGGCTCGCATGAGCTGACCATGTTATATTGGATTCATCATCTACATCGGTGGTATCTTGAACTTTTTCCAACCATTCGAATTCGACTCTTAGGTTCCTTTGGAAGAGACTGGGTTCAGGCAGTGATACTTCATCTACTGAAGCTGGGGTTGGGTTCTTCTTGAAGTAGGCTGCGCGATGTTTGTATAATGCTCTGGAAACTCAGGAACCTTTCTTGTCCTACTGTCTGTTATTTTCAGTGAAACCCGCTGTTCTCCTCTGTTTTCCTTACTTGGGTGCTGGAACATGGAAATACTTGTACCATGGAATGACGTGCTAACTGTGGTGGCCGTGGGATTGTGATCAATGTTGTCGTCAGCTGTCGTAGTGAACAGCCCTTTACGCAGCACTGTTGGGCACACAACATCTTCTTCGTCATACTGTTTTATCACAGTTTCACCAAGCTTGCCGGATATCTCTAATACCCTGTCATACGATATGCTTAGTCCATGCTCATGGAATTTGTTAATCAACTCTCTTTTTCGTGTCTTGACATAGACAGCAAAAGGGGTCTCATAGTCTTTAGAATGTATTTGGGTTGTCAATCCTTCTCTACGTTTTGAGTAGCAGTTGAACTGTAAAAGCTGAGCAATAGCTAAGTCTGACTTCGCTATTCCGTGCGTCAGATGTGATTTTATATCAACACCATGTTCAATGCTGCACACGAACTGAAGAAGTGCAGGTGGGATAGCCTCCTCACCAAAGCCATCTTTGAGCTCGCTGTTGAATTTTGTCTTGTGCTGGAGCATTTCTTTTCTCAGGATATCTGCTGCCTTAGATAGATGGAGAGCATTGCTATACTGGCTAGCTTCATGGAGCACTGGTCCTATGTCCGCTTTGAAGGCAAGGAGTACATCACGTCCCTTCTTATGGGATTCAAGTTCTGGAATCCGAGAAATTAGCTAAAGGGTCAAGGGCTATTGGTATATCATTGATGGCATAAAACAATGGTACATTTCTTGCAATATTACTGTATCCAGCATAATCTTGCTTCCTCTGGAATGAACTAAGAGGTGAAATGAGGGTTGCTTTGCTATTTTCTTGCTGGCAAAGGCAGCATTTGCTCCAATCAGTTTTCGATGTGGAATCTTTATCCATCATTTGACAGGAACGGCCGGGGGTTTATCCTTTTACCACAGTTCGCTCACTTTGATATATGGGATACAGCTAGGTTCACGCAACTGCCCTACACCTAGTCCGATCGTTCATCCAATGCCATTTGAATCACGTGCGATCGGTACACCATTCAAAAGCCCCTGTTATCCTTGGCTCGGCTCTCCCACGTTGGCACAACCTGTCTATCTAATATATTAGGGGCTTACTAGATAGAATTTGAGATACTAAACTCCATGTTTAGCTGACATTGAACCCCATGCTGAGTTCCACAGCAGTGTCTGTCACCAGTGTGCCCTGAGCGACATACATTTTCTTCATATCTCCTCACATTTCAATTTGAATGTTGTCTCCTGGATGAACTGCCACTACTCGACCTTATCAATTAACTGCCCTCTTCTGCCTTCTCGATGAAATGCCACTATGAGGCACTGGCTGCCATCTTGAAAGAATGGCCGCCATGTTGAGTTTTCACAATGCCAGAACTTTTATCTGAAAACAGATCTGCAAGGAACACTCCTGCCAAATTTCAAGTTTATATCACAATTTGTAATATGGTTTTTGAGCAAAATGCACGAATCAGAGGCCCGTTTGGCAGCCATCTTGAAAAATGGCAGCCATATTGCATTTTTTCGTGGCTAGCACTTTTTTCTGAAAAAGTGACCTATCAGGGACAATTATGCCAAATTTCATGCTTATCTCACAATTTGCACGATGGTTTGCATAATCTGATCGACTACCAGTATAGCAAACAAAATGGGAACCGTCTAGAACCTGTTGAGTGAATAAAGGGTTCAGAATTCCAAGAAGGTTAGTGTGTACGAAGACAGACATCTGAAGAAGGCTGAATAGAATAATGACTGAAATGTTGTGAGTATAATAACCAAAATGAGCATCTGTCTATATTTCTGAGATGAGGTATTATGTACATTATTTACATTATTTGGACTATTGTCCGCATCTTTGTCACCATATTTATTACAATGCTTCCTATTTGAATTTTCTGATTAATCTTAATGATTGACTAAGCTCATGATGAGTTCTATGGCAATAAAATATCCACAGAAATCCACCTATTGCCACATTAAATATTTGAGCTTAACAACTTTAACAAAATATTGCAATAACAATTATAAATATGAATGCTAGTCATTATTTTAAGAAGTGGGTACAAATGAAAAAATTTGAAATTGACAACTTTTCCATTTCGCTAAAACAGCTGTTAAATACTTCTTACTTGCCTTCTTTCTTTCATTCATATGCCTTGTTTTTCTATGCAATCAAAACAGAATAGTCTATTATTTATGAAGTATTGGCAGGAAACATTATACTTCTATCTTTTCTTTCTTTCTTTTTTTCCTTCAAGCCAAATACCCATCTTAAGAATATTTCTCTTAATAATCTCTATCTATAAAAGTCAGGATGTGTGTGTGTGTGTGTGTGTGTGTGTGTGTGTGTGTGTGTGTGTGTGTGTGTGTATAACGAATGCACAGCCGCTATTTTTGACGGATTTGCACCAAAATTTACATGCACATGCTCCAAGTTAGCGGGAAGGCAAAGACTGACTTTGCATTTCCCAACTCCCATTGATAGTGGAAATAATCGATTTTTTCATGCTTCTACGACAGTTTTCATGTAGTTTGCGCCTATTTTCTACTGGCCAGAGTGAGAGCCTATAGCTTGCTGCCATGAATAGGCAGAAAGATTCTATTGGCCAGTGTGAGATCCAACAGCTGACTGACACGAATGTTAACTAGCATGCTAGCATGCAAAAAAAATCGATAGCTGCATTCATCACAAGTGTGAAAAATTTAAATCTGCATGGCACTTTACTCCAGTTGACTCATTCGCTTGCTTAAACTCAACGTTGATTCTGATTCCGCAGAACTGGTTTGGGTGTGAAAAGGTATTTGTTGTTAACATTCTTTTTTCATTCGATTTTTCCAGTTATGTGTCTTTTTTTAAAGCTGATCGTTTTGTGTTCATTTTGTTTAGTTCTTTTTTCATAACAGATTTAATGTTTAGTATAGAGCTTAGAAAAAATTTGCAGTGTGATATAGGCAAGAAGTAAGGCATGTAGCAACATCAGCACTGCAAAAGGCACTCCTTTAAAGGCAAGGAAGGGCAAAAATATTTTAAGTCAAGTGATAGCGATTGCTGTATGAGTCATACAATTTTTGAATCAAGCACAGGCAACGCCGGGTCATGCTGCTAGTTTTAAAATAATTCACCAGATAATGTTATTTTGTTTATGGTAACTGTTTTTTTACCTTACATTTTTCTATTGTCCAATACTGTGTATCTGAAAAATGGCAGTTTTATCTCAGTCGCAATGATTCTCAGCCTTTTGGATGAGATAAGTGTGTAGTATCTGTTTTTATCAGCTTAATCTGATTCTCTATCTCCACCTTTATCTTCCCTTATTTCTTTCTTTTTTCCTTTTCTTACTAACATACTAGCTTTTTTTATTATTTATTATGTTTATACACACATATCTAATGATGATAAAATAAAAATGAAATTACAAATATAAATAAATAGACTTGTCCTTTTATTTAGTGATATAAACCATTGAAGATAATTTTATCACACAAATTAAAAATTTATTAAATTTAGCAGGTTTTAACCATTTTTCTCTTGTAGGCAGACATCAATTTTATAAGATCTGCTATCTTCTTTCATTAGATATCCAACCAAAGTGTAATGAAAACACAATGAAAATCATTATGTTTGAGGTTCTCTGGATATTTTTCTTATTTTATGATCTCATATGACTTGGAAATATTAATAGAATTCTTGCATGAGACTAACATAGTCAGGAAAGTCCCTAATAGTCTTTTGGAATCTGTCAATCTCAAATCTTTCTCTTCACTCTCCATGAAAAACATGAAGTTTTGATTTAAATTACCATCAGTCCATCAATAAGTACTACAAGAATGGATATACTTTTTCTGAAATGTTATTCCACATACATTTCAGATTTCAATTACCAAACTCTAAGTGTTTACCCACACTATGACTAAAAATCCATTTTATTTGATAGTGAGCTGTAGACAATTTAAGCAAAATTCTTATGCAATCTCCAAGTTCATATTCTCATCCACTATTCAAAATAAAACAAAATATAAATGAGTTTTTCTGAAAACCTGACAGTGTGGCAAAACTCCAATTCTCTGTCCACCATGTTTTTTTTATTCACTACTTTCACTACTAAATGTTGATTGGTTTACAAAGTGGCTTTTTTCTGCCTAGTCTCTGTTAATAACCTATGTAATTAAAATAATGTACTTTTATTTTCCACTTAAGTTTGATATGCTTTGCCATATTTGCTGTTTTGAAAGAGAGACATTTTTTTCTATCTTACTGCACAAAAATTTATTTCAAATGATGCAGGTTTAGTGTATGATTACATGGTTCACAGATTCAAAAGGAATTCTTAACTCCATTGCAATTTGACATTTATTCTATTTTTTATTCAAATTCTCTGACAGTATGAATCCTTTCATGATCTAACCATTGTTCTGCTCATGTGTTATGAAGAGAATTTTCTGTTTATTTCTGTTGTATTTTCTAGTAAATTGAATAATTCTCAATAACATTATCAAATGCCAATTATTAGCAAAATAATTGAGGGTTTTTGCTAGTGTTATATCTGTTATAAAATAAAATAAGACATATCACAGCTGATCTGCAGGCAAATAAACTAACATACTCAAGAGCGAGAGCTGGATGTGAATGGGACAAGGTCCCATCACAAAAAGTGTTTTTATTTTTCGACCAATAAAAATGCTTCCCTCCTAATTATACTTGCGTCGTTTATTGAGCCTGTTAAGCCATGAAAAACGCCATAAAAGGGGTCACACGGGGGAAGTACAATGGGAGTCAACAGGAAGCTAGGGAAGAGATCTGTCATGGTCAGTCAGCAGCAGTCAGCAGGAGGAGCGCCACACCAACCAGTGTGAACTATTATGAGAGATCAAGCCAGACCGGGAGCTGGATTATGAACTATACCACATGGTAGCTGTCCCAAACCCACACGTTCCTATTGAAATAAATCACGTAAATCTATTTCTGCTGTTGTCGTATTTCCTTCTTGCAACTATACGCTTGTCTATAACATGTCTATTGTTTATGTTATGTTGTCAATGTATTTATGAATAATTATATGTGTGTGTATGCATTCACAAATCTATAAATATTATTTATATTATATCATAATACTCTTTTGGCCATTATGTTTTTACAAATGTCATATGCTAAAAACAAGTCTAAAAAATTAATGTAGCAATGCATTTACATTATGCATATTATTATGAACTGGCAATACATGGTTCAAAGGAAGAAAAGATGGGATCACTCAGATAGAAATGCATAAGAGAGGTGTCAACAAACAACAAACAGAATGAAAGTTTAAAAAGAATTTAATGTACAAAACAATAAAATAGGGAGAGAATGTAAGATAGCAGATGTAAGAACAAGAGGCACTTACCTGATACTGGATATCAATCCAATTATCCATAAACTATGAGTTCATATTGTACTTGTATTTTGTTTTACATCTAGTAATCAAAATAAATTCAAAATAAAACTGGAAAGATTTCTTCAGGAATAATATTTTCTTATTTGGTACACATCTAGTAATTGAATATGTCCAAGATAAGACTGGGAAGATTTCTTCAGTAATAATATTTTCTTATTTGTTACATATCCAATAATCAAATATGATGGTAGGCATATTTCTAATGAGCACATGATGGGAGTCAATTTATTCATGACTTGATGTAGTTGGAGATTTTCTGGAAATTGAAAGTATATTTAAAAATCACACTTAGCAGCACATGTCACATGGGCTTTTGTGATTGGCTTTTAATTATTTCATTAGGCAGTTTGTTAAGTGACTCAGATTCTATCCTGCCATCTCTCAGTCTAGACTGGAAATAAAGGAAAAGAAACAAACAAACAAAGAAACAAAGAAAGAGGAAACAGAAGTGTGTCCCTTGATAGATTGATAATGTCTGATTTTAATTTAAATATTGAGGGCCATGTCACAATATAATAATCCCTATTTCATCAGTAACACTTATTTCAGTCCCTGACTACAGGCAATCCCCTTTCTAATTAATGATAACCAATGTTTATTTTCCTAGCTCTCTCATCAATAAGAACATTACTTCAGTGTTGAAGTCCAATTAAAGAGAAAATGCATTACACAAAATAGTTTTCAATATTGTCATTCATTTTTAGGACTATTAAGGCTTATAGCTATATCATGTTGAAACACTAGTTCCCATACAATCACCAGTTAAGCAACATTAAGCCTGGTCAGTACCTTGATGAGTGACTACTTGGGAATACCAGATGCTGTAAGCTAGGATATGCAGCTGGTGTAACGGAAAATGGCTCTGAATTGTTAATCAACAGCCGACTTCCAATTCCAGTTGGGTTCATTATATTCACTTACATGCAAATACCCTTGGGAAAGATATGAACCCACCTCTTCTCCCCCCAGCTATAGCTTAATTAGTAAACCTTGTATCACAAAACTATTATTATCTAAAAAGATTTTTGCAATCTAAAAATATTTTTTGGCTTTAAATAACCTGCAAAGGGTTGATAAGCCATAGAAAATGTATCAAATAATTTAGGACTATTATATGCATAACATAAATGCATTATAAAATATTTCAGTAAATAATTTTACCATAGAAATGCATTGAAAATGCAGAAGACATGGATTTTCAGTGTCAGGAATAAAGGCAACTATTATGCAATGGCTGAACCAGCAGATGAAGAAGGCTATACATGATGGACATGCTACAGAAAGTACCACTAAGAGTTATAACAGTCTGTTGCAGTTTCATAACTGGATTCTGTATGTCTCGTTCCATATGTCACAGAGGAAGGTCATAAAATCAAGGTCTAATATGTCTAATAAACTTACAACATTGATGAATTTACTTAAGGAAAATAAAGGGGGGTGTCAATGATCAAGTTTTACAATAAGTCATTGTCATTATCATTAGCTTTATCTTATATCCAAGAATTTAATTTCTTCTTGCTGATCACTTCCTTTATGATGATGATGGTGTTGATAATGTTGATGACTAAATTCACTACTAACGTGCAGGTTCAGGACTAAAACCATCATCCATTCCCTATTGTCATTGCAAAAGTTGGTCAGCGGTGAAAGAAAATAAGATTAGAAGAAAGTGCTGATGATGTGAATTTGTTTAAGGAGAAACTCATCTTGCCAGTAAGTGACCCAGACCTTGATTTTATGACCTTCCTCTGTGACATATGGAACGAGACATACAGAATCCAGTTATGAAACTGCAACAGACTGTTACAACTTTTAGTGGTACTTTCTGTAGCATGTCCATCATATATAGCCTTCTTCATCTGCTGGTTCAGCCATTGCAGTCTGTTGTAATCATCATTCACTTGTTCCACCATTGAGATCTTTGGAGTTAGTCATACTTAGTTTGTGTCCTTGTTTTCAACCTTGCCACCAATATGAAAATGTATTTTCATATTTGTAAAAAAAGGTGTTTTGAGTCATAATGTTATTTTGGTTAGTTAAGTTTTTTACTATTGTATATTTTCATTATTTTCTTATTTATTGTTTAGTTTCTAAAGTAATAATAATAATGTGGTACATTTGATGACAAACTGTTTACTCCAACATCCACTGTGAAATATCTGTTTATGCTTGTATGTTTCTATATGCATACTTTTGATGGTCACTCCTTGTCATGGTGGAGGGGCTTGCATGGTTCAATGACTCTGAGAGTAATGCTGTCAGGAGTCCTAAGTGATACTGCTGTAATGAGCTACTATGTCTGAATGCTTGTATTTGTGTATGCCAGTCTGCTAGGACTGTTAACCAATCCCTATTGCAGACGCTTGCTCAGGCACATTTGTGTTTGTTCAACACCCACAGAGCTCACCTGTAGTTTATACTGCAACTACTGAGAAGATCTTGGTTACATTTTCTGGGAATAAGCGCATTATCCAGCATGATCAACAGTGTGTACAAGGCCAGTACACTCATAATCTTTGTCATGATGATTTGTGATTTCATGCTATCTCAAACATCAATGTTTCCCAAATAGTTCTGTCTACCCAATTTTCCTCACAAAGCTTAGGTCAAGCTATGGTATGGTTAGCAGGCACTTTCCTTTGAAATATACCATACAAGAGGATTAACTCTACAGGCCAATAAAATCAAGAAGTCACTTTCTTCACAAATCAACCATGGTGAGATTTAAACCCAGGTCTCATGTTTGGAAAGTTAATGTTCTAACCATTTGCCTATGTGAATGGATTTTTATATGTACAATAAATACATTACTAATGATTTTTCTTTAGAAAATTATATAAATAATGTTACTGGAGAATGTTATATAAATTATTTTACTATAGAAATGCATTAAAGTTCAGGTCTCAAGCTAACTATTACAACTCTGACCAGAAGAGCATGGTGTTAATAATAATAATAATAATAATAATAATAATAACATGGCAGTCCCTGCAGACTGTAATGAATATTTGAAGATATTTGAAAAACTATCAAAGTACAAGGACCTTGAAATCAAAATCTCAAAAATAAGATGCATGATGACATAAATAATTCTAGTTGTAGTTGGAGCCTCAGTTTGATTGGAAAAGGTTTGAATAGACTCATTGAAGTCATCCCTGGTAGCCCATGCCTTAAAGAAATACAAAAATTGTATTCAGACTTTGCAAAGAGTTTCATTTATGTAAAATTTTGTGTGATCTTATTTTTTTTTTTTTTAAAAAAAATGCTCCGTGGAAAATGTCATGATGTCATTTCTGACCTTAGGTCTCTGGTTAGTTATCATTGACATTGATGTTGAGATGTCAGTCATGACAGTTGGTGTCTTGGGCGTGGCAGTGTCAAGTCTGGATATTTGGCTGCTGTAGTAGGTTGGGTGTGCTGAGGTGACAGCATTGCCAATAATGAAGGCTCGTCACTGGGTGGTGATGATGTTGAGATGATACTCTGGATTCAATGTGTGGAGAGTCAGGTGATTTATCAAACCCAGGTGAGGTAATGGTCATTGAGAGGAGTGGTCATGTTGGTGGTGTTTGCAGCACTCTACATGTTAGTAGGTGGCCCACAACTGCTCATGGTCATTATGGGCAGCATGCTTTTAAGCAGATCTAGCAGTTCCCAGGGGTATCTCCTTTTCCAGTGGGAGCATTCACAGTCCAAAATATGGCAAAAGCATTTTTTGTTTTCCAAAAGCAGAAAATCTTTATGTAGTATGTTCTTTACTATCAAATTCTGTGATATAATAATAATATAATTTACTGTGCACTTTTAATACTCTTTAATAAAAAGAGATTTTAGATGGTATAATTCCTTTATGGAAACTACACTTGGAAAATAAGTTTCTCAAATCTATTAGCTGTTATCAATCTTTCTAGTATCAGTGGAAGTTTCCTTCCTAACCTTTTATTTGAAGTAGTGTGGAAAGTCAACATCCTCATTATTTTCTCTTCAAGTTACATGAACTATTCATTTTAGCTGTTGCTACTGTTGAAATTTCTCAAGTGAAGTGGTTTCTGGTATTTGGTAAAGATCTTCATAATTCTGTAGCAGCTTAAAGACAAATAATCTGTAGGCTTCATATCTTATGTTGTTAAGATTGTGGCCACCAATGCTGAATACCGGTAGGATTTCCAATTCTCTCAGAATTACCTCACTGTTTAAGATGAATAGGTCTTGTAAGAAGACACATTTGTTATTTGCTCCATGAAGTGTTTAATATACAACATAGGTGATATACCAGAAAAACTAAGTAAATCCGTTTTCATAGCACAGCCTAAGAAGCCAGCTGCAAAGGAATCTCCACTGGGCAATTAGCTTAATGAGTCATATAACAAAATTTATCATCCGAATTCTGATAAATTGAGTGCTCAGCAGAATTAGACTCAAAATAAGACAAGAACAGAGTGTGTTCGATAAAGACACTGGAACATGAAATGTGATATTTATGCTCAGAATGATATCAGAAAGAACAATACAAATGCAGAAGAATGTGTACCTGTCTTTTATAGATTATGCAAATTTTTTTGATAAAGTACATCACAAAGAAATGTTAGAACTGCTAGGTAAACTCGATATATTTGGGAAGAAAATAATCCAGAATCTAGACTGGCAGCAAACAGCCTGCATACAGATAGAAAATGAATTCAATAAATATAGAAAAATAGAAAGGAATGTAAGACAAGGATTTGTTTTCTCACCGAACTTATCCAATTTATACAATGAGGAAATTCTGAGAGAATTAGAAGTCCTACCAGTATTCATTACTGGCAGCCACAATCTTAACAACATGAGATATGCAGATGAAACAGTAGATAGTAGACACAAAAAGAAAACTACAAGAACTCTTACAGAAGGTAGTGAAGGAAGGCAAGAAGAAAGGACTAAACATCAATTGCAAGAAGACAGGATGCATGGTATTGGCAAAAATAACATGCAATTTACAAATTGGAGATTCCAAAATCAAGCAAAGACAAGAATTTAAATATCTGGGAAGTGTTTTAACAGTGGGTAGAAAATGTGTCAATGAAATCCAAAGACAGATTGGGATAGTGAATGTTGCCTTCCAAAAGCTAAGCAAAGTATTATGAAACAAAAAACATTTTGTTAGAAACAAAGAAAAGAGTACTGAACTGTTATGTAATATCAGTCTTTCTATATAGCAGAGAATGCTAGACAATCTCCTCACAGATGAAGAAGAGACTTGAAGCAACAGAAATATGGTGAGAATACCATGGATCAAACATGTGAGCAATGACAAAGGATTAGAGAAAATAGAAACAAAAATGACACTTATACTTAACCTCAGGAAAAGACAATTGAAATTTTTAGGGCACATAATGATGAAAGCGGATTTGGAAAATCTGATACCAGACAAATTAAAAGCAAAAAGGACTGAGAAAATCATACACATAACCTATCTAGCAAGCTTGAGTAAATGGATGATGGAACAAGGTTTAGAAAAGAAAAAAGATAAAGTTTATTAAGAGCTACAAAGGACAGGAAGTTGTGGAGAGCCATGATCACTTATGTCCTGAAGGGATATGGTACAAAGAAAAAGAAGAATTACACCTCCTAAATTTTTGATAGCTTCAGGGTATGTTTTCTTTCCAATTCCAGATCATAGTTTCTTTATCTTATCTTGAGTCCAATCTCTTAGAAGATTTGATTATTTTGTCCAAGCCCATTCTTGTCCCAACTATGAATGTCTATGTCTTCAGCATAGTCCCCCTCATCCTCTATACATTGGCCTTGGGAGAAAAACCAAGAATGCTGTTTTTTATTAGTAGACTCATTTGAGATGTGGTACAGAATGCGTAAATGATCAGTGCCTGTTTCTACATATCTGTACTTGTATATGTGCAGTACATAATCTAGGAAGAGATTAAATAGATTGAGGCTCTTATTTCCTCCTTGTACTCCTGATGATGCTTGAAATGTTTTTTAATAATGGAATAGTAAGCTTTGATAAGCTCTATATACTTAGATTTGATTAAACTCAGTTTTAATAAAACTAAAAACTTAGAACTTCCGTGAACAAAAAAACTATTTTCTGCCTCTAATTTCATGATCAAATCAATCATTTTAAAATTTTGTTAATTATTTTCCATATATCTTTTCCAGCCTCATTCCCTTCATATTCCATTGATAATGTGTAAATTATACCCAGACAACATCTTCTCATGAACCACTGCTTTGTGAAACCAACTCCACAGAGGAGGCTTCCCCAATCACTCAATCTTAACTTGTTCAAGTCTATGGTTAATTATCATCTTTCCTACATTCCATAAACTGTGCTTCTTACTCTGTAACCCTCTACTTCCAGTGGCTCTTGGGACTTGTACAGAGTGTGAACATCATTAGAAAAAAAGAAAAATCATCATTACTATTCTTGACTAGTATTTAAATTCATTTTAATTTTTTAGTTACTTTTAATTGTAAATTTACTATGTCTCTCAACTTAGTGGGTGGACAGAATGGGTTAGAAATCAAGCTACTTATGAGATCATTTTATCCTTTTTTGACAAACATGGATAAACATGCCTGCAATAAGACAGTGTCAAAAGGATGGTTTTCCCCATGAACTTTAGTAACTTTCACTCTTCAGCAATGTTTATTGTTTTAAAAAGTGATGATTAGGATTTTAATAAAACCTAAAATTATGAAAGTGAATTTATACATTTTCTTTGTTCTTGAGAATCGACAACAAAAATAATAAACACCATTTATTAAATTGCTTATTCACACTATGTATTATATTGTTTATTGGAATGATTGACAAAACTTTGACTAATTGCCAATTGATTCAAACTTTATAAAATCGTAAATAAGGATTTCCTCATAGTTGGTTGACATATTTTAATAATTTAGTAAATTTTTATTAATTTATTAATAAAAATTGTTTTCACATTTATTTTCTTATAAATTTGTAAATGATAAATATTGCATTGCATTAGTTCTAATTGCATTAGTTTTTTTTAGAAATAAACAATAATAAATAGTGTTTATTGTTTTTGTTGTCAATTTTAAAGACCAGAAAAAAAATGTATAAATTCACTTTCATCATATGTTTAGGTTTTATTCCAATTCTAATCATTGTTTTTAAAACAATAAACATTGCTAAAGAGTGAAGGTAATTAAAAAAGCAAGTGTCATGGGAAAAACCTGTCCTTTTGACACTGTTCTTATTGTCTACATATTTATCCATGTTTTCCCATTTTTCTATCCATGTCATCTATTCACTGCTATAGACTAAGTAATGTTACAATAAAAAGCAGACAAAAAAATTAACTGATTTGAAATTAAATAACAGTTGTTACAAGTTTAATGATACAGAATTGATCAGAAACAGCTTCAAAGACACCAATCTTTTTCTGTCATGTACTATGTTCCTTCAGGACATTAGCAATCATGGCTCTTCACAACATCTTATTCTTTATAGCACTAAATAATGTCTGTCCCCTCACTATTCCTCTCAGTCCTTATTTTGTCATTCATTTAAACAAAATTATTAGATAGGTTACTTGCAGTTTCTTCTCCTGCCTTTTATATATCCTGTGTGTGTCAAATTTTCCAAGCCTTCTTTACTCATTACATGTCCCATTAATTTCAACTGCCTCTTTCTGATTCAAACTATAAGTGTCCTCTTTGTCCAAGTTTTCCTTAAAACTTCCTTGTTACTCACATGTTCTGTACATAGTATTCTCAATATTCTTCTGTAAAACTGCATTTCTGTTGCCTCCTCTTCATCTGAGGAAATTGTTCAGCATTTACTATCATATAAGATGGCTAATATTACATAGCACTTTAGTACTCTTTTCTTTGTTTTTAATGAAATTTTCATTTCTTAATACTTTCTTTAGCTTTTGGAAGGCATCTTTTGAATGTGCCTTTGAATTTCTGTCACAATTTCTATCACCAGCTTTTTTTTAAGGCAATTCACCCCAAGCAAGGTGGGAGTGCCAGTGCCACTAGCATGCAAGGGGTTACAGAAGATTGAGAACAAGAGTAAAGAGGCATGTTTGAGGAAAAGATACAAAGAAGCTCAGGGTGTCAGATGTCGATTGACATTACACTTGAATATTTGAAGATTATAGTCATCGAGGAAGCAAGTAAAGGGAAGGGAGTTCCACAGATAGGAAGTGCAGGAGAAGAAGCTGTTTGAAAAGGTTACCACAAAAATAAAGAGACAGAGGGAATCCAAGGCATGTCTGTGGGATAACGATTGTAGACTAGATGCCAGATCAGAACCTATTATCTTGCATATTCATCTCTTGATTTTATCAAGGACCTCAAGACGTACAATGGTAGCACCAGACCATATATAACAGTATTATTACCTGCAAGGATGGATGGTTGATTTATAGATTTGAAGGATGGACTCAGACAAGAAAAACTTTCTGGCACAAAACAGAAAGCTATAAAACTTTTAGTTTTTGAAAGGCATTTTTTGCTATCCCAATACACCTTCGGGTTTCAGTATTACATTTTCCATTCTCTGTTATGACACTCTGCAGATATTTAAATTTCTATACTTGCTTGATTCTGGCATCTTCAATGTGTAGCTCACATCTTGGACTGCCCCTTTTGCTAACAACCATGTAATCTGTCTTCTTACAAATAATTGTGATTCCTTTCTTTCAGGCTTACAGTTATATCACATTGAAATACTGGTTCTTGTCCAATCACTGTACTGGAACACAATGTGCCTGGTACCTAGACAGGTGACTGCTTAGGAATACCAAATGTTGTAAGTTTAGATGTGCAGATGGTGCAATGGATAATGCCTTAGAATGAGAAATCTGAATGCTGAGTTCAAATCCCATTCTGACTCATTACATTCACTTATGTGCTAATATTCTTGTGAAAAGTATGAATCCATTTCTTCTCCTTCTAGCTATGGATTAAACAGTAATACCCATTATCGCTAAAAATTGTGAATACAATATTCACTCACAAAAAAAATAAATAACCTGCAAAAGTTTGATAAGCTGTAAAAAAACAAATCAATCAATTAAAATCTTTCCTTCCTGCTTTCTTTCCTCGTTGTTTAAGAATCCCTCCAGTTTTCTATGTCTGCCATTATCACAGTGTCATTTTTGCATCTTATGTTGTTAAGATTGTAACCACAAATAATAAATCCTAGTAGAACTTCTAGTTCTCTTCTGATCACCTTGATGTAAAGGTTAAACAGTGGGAAACTGGGTCTAAAAATATTGTTTACCCGGAAACAAAGGGGGTCAACTACAATGCTATCTTTTAATTTTCATAATGAATAAATAAAATATTAAAAAAATACAAAAAAAAAGGGTAAAATTAAATTTTTTACAGAAAAAATATGTATTTCTTAATAATTTCGGTGTAGATGAACTATATATATATTACTGGCAGTATCTATATACTATTAGTATCTACTGGCAGTAGATACTAAATACAAATGCAGAATGTTATAATTGAATTTTTTATTTATTTATTTTTTTAATTTTAAATAATTAGTTGATATTTTTAAATAGTTTACAGTACAATGTGCACATTAACAGATAGTTGAAAACCACAATAAAGTACAGCATGCAGTCTACTATTTTAAGAGAAATCATTTGTCTTTACAAGATGATTGTACAAATCTGCCAATAATTGCTTCTGCATCCAATTCATTGAAAAAATCCTTTTCAAAGGATAACATGTATGATTCCAAATTCTCCTCAAACAGCAAATTTCTTAACTTTGTCTTCATGATCTTTTCTCTGAAAATGTCCTCACATTGGAATTGAGTAACTGACAGTATGCAGATGACTTTATAAAGTTCTTATTCCTTTTTATTAATAAAACAATTGTCTGTGATATTTCTTTATTGAATTTTTATTTGATATAGGGGTCCCACTTGATCAGGCACCCACTTGACATTGGGCAAGCTGACACCTTGGCTAGTCTACTACTGTAAATAAATCTGTGCAACCTTGTCTTATTTCCTTTCTATTTTTGTGTACTTGCTCAATGTACTGTTTATTTGCATGCAGACTGTTTGTTTCCATTAGAATAATCTGAAACATTTACATTAGATTTTTTAATTCAGTGTTTTCCTTTGCATTCATGGGTGCATAAATTGCTGACCCAAATGGACGTGTTTCATATTGTTCCAGAGTAAATGATCAAATTTCTCAAATTAAAATTTTAAAATTCCATCATTTGATATGCAAGAATCTACTTAGTAAATAAATAAAGATTTTGTTTCAACTATAAGAATGCAATGCAGATAATTTTAAATATCAAATTTCAAATGAAATTTCTTTTGAAGAAAATATATTCCTGATATTTTTGTCTTTTTATACAAATGTTGTGTAATTTATTGATCATACAAAAGAATTTTTTACATGAATGAATAAGAGTGGATCATGAATAACAAAGTGACATGCTTGTGAGATTAACAAATGCGTCATTGTTTACAGGAATAAAAATATTATTCCCTTGAACTGCTGGATATTATTGTTAAAAGGTCTTGAAATAAAAAATACAGATTTTTAGGTTCTATCAATCAAAATATTATATTATGTTTTGTTTTTAATTATTTCACCTCAAGCAAGTCAATAAAGCTACTAATATGTAAGGGGTTTAATGGGTGTGAATGAATATGAGAAAAAAAAACATTATTAAGGAGAGAGAACAATAAAAATACAAGAATTAAAACAGAAGGTAACAATTTATATTGCATTTAAATTTTTGGATATCAAAGTTCATTGGAAAGCAAAAAGCAAGAAGTGATAAATGCAAGTAAAGAAACTCTTAGCATAGAATTTATAGTTAGATCTATCTATTTTAACTGAAAAATTATGAGACCTTGCTGCTAATCTTATATTTTCTATAAAAAATACCTCTTCTAGATTTAATTATCAATTAAAGTATTAAATTAAATGAAAAAAATAACCTTTTATAGACTTGTCATTAATTAAAGCATTTTTTTAAAAAGAAAATTTCATGGTATTTCTGTAGATATACAGAAATATAACCAATGTCGAAAATCATAATTCTGAGACATACATCTATAATGTAGCTAAAATCTTCTTCTATGTGTTGTGTACCTTCAGTATGCGGTCAATCAAGGTTCTCCACAACTTCCTATCCCTTGTAACTCTTTGTAACATTTGTCTTTTTGCCATCTATCACCCACTGTATCCCATTTCACAATCTATTTGAACAAACTGATCAGGTAGGTGGCCTGCTGCCTCCTCTTGTTCTTTTTGCCTTCATTATGTCTTATGGGTGTTAAATTCTCAAAGCCCTTCTTCCTCATTATGTGACCAAGAGATTTCAGATGTCTCTTTCTGATTTTAAGTATAAGTGTCCTTTTTGTTTCCATTTTCCTTAAGACTTCTTCATTGTTTATGCACTCTTTCATGTTATTCTAAGAATTCTTCTGTATAAACACACCCTCCGATAATTAAAAATATTATATATTACCCTACCTTGTGTACAGTTTTACTTTGCACAATTTTATTTACCTGTGATCAAGCATAGAAATAAAGAGTTAATATGTTTTATTTAGTAACAGTCCCAAAGAACAAAAATAATGATGCTGGCAATTTGTATATGCTAAGGTGAAACCATAAGATGTTTCTTTTGAAATAAAATAGTGGATATCCTTGACTTAAAAAGAAAAGAAAAGAAACTCATTGGGGTTGCTAAGAAGGTCAAAATAAATTTTCTATCCATCACATAACTTTTGTATATTGTTATGATTTTCTATATAGGAATCTTGAATGCTCAGACAGATGTAATTCACACTGTTTAAAAAAAAAATAGATATCTACACAAACATGTTTATTCTGTACCTTAATAATTCTTAGTTCATCTCAAAAGTTATTAATATTTTTCATCTCCTTTTTTGTATCAAATTAAAGGTAAATCTTCATCTCATTTTCAGAATGGCTTGAAAGCAAGAAATTAATATAACCTTTTCTAAAAATGAATCCAAGGCTAATCCTTATCCAATCCTTTACAATGGATTGAAATAAAAGATTTATGTTTTTAGGCTTGTCCATATGTTTTCTGAGTTGACTATATGTGCTTAAAATAGAATATAGAATCCTGACAAAGATTTTAAGAAATTTGACTAATAGAAAACATTTCACTGAAACTAGATATGATTATGCATTTTGCATTTCTAGGTTTCTTCACCTCCAAAAATGAAAGAAAGAAATGTGTGTGTGTATGCTTAAATCAGGGCTGGTTTTAAGCTTATTTGACCAATTTTATCATTGGCTCCTCACCTTAAGGGGTTCCCATGCCAGCCATGACAGAGTTACCATTTAAGCTGTTTCTGTATTCTAAGAGGAATAAGCCACTAATGAAAATGTGAAATGAAAAATGAGAAATTCTTATTCCTCATATTATTTATTTATTATGCATACTATATTAACAGAAAATTGTGGTCATGTCACTTCTTTCAACAATCAAAAGTTTATGTCTTTCAACCAAAAGATAGAGTTTGCCTGTGTTTAGGTTAAAACACTTTTTATTAAGGGTCATACTTCAGGTGCCCAAAAAAGTTTTTGCCAATTTTTATAAAGGAAATTAAAGATGCATATTTAAAGTCTTAAATATATTTATTCATCAAAATATGAACCATCACATTCTATGACCTTCTCCAAATGGTTCAACAACTGAGTAATGCTATTTTTGTAAAAGTCCTTAGTTTTACTTTGGAAAAAGTTATGCACTTCCGTTTTCAAGTCATCTTCATTATTAAATGTCCTGTTCTTCATATGATTATCTAAGCCTAAAAATAAGTGAAAATCTGTTGGGGAGAGATCTGGTGAATATGGTGGATGAAGCATAATCTCCCACTTTAGCTCTGCTATCTTGGCAATGTGTGGGAAAGCATTGTCCTGGAGAAACAAAACTTGTTTTCTCTTTACTTATACAGGCTGTTTCTTCAACAAATTTTCCTGAACTCGTTCAAGTTGCTCACAATATTTGTTAGAAGTAATGGTTTCACCTGTTTTTAAAAATTCATAGTGAATTATTCCTTGACATGTCCCCCAAACACACAGCAATTTTTTTTTTTTTGGAATAGTGGTGCCTTTGAAGTTTGTGGAAAGGATCACCCAGCAATAACCAATGATGTTTCTTCTTAGAGTTTGTATACATGATCCACTTTTTATCACATATCAAAATTTGATCAAAAATGGGTTCTTTTATTAGTCTACTGTGATGAGAAGAGTGTATGGTAAGTCTCTGCAGTTTGTTTGCTGATGTAAAGTCATATGGTACCCATTTGCTTAATTTCCATTTCTTCCCCAGCTGGTGCAAATGCAGTCTTATAGTTTCATTGCTTACATTAAACCTTGAAGCTAGTTCATGACATGTTAAACCTGAATCTGATTCTATGGCTGCCTTTAAATCCTCATTGTTTAAGGATATTGGTTGTCCAGCTCGAGGTTCATCTTCAAGGGTTTCATTGCCACAATGAAACTTCTGAAACCAATTATGTGCTGTTCATTCACTTACTGCACCTTTGCCAAGGGCTGTACATAGCTTACGAGAAGCACACGATGCACTTGTACCAAGATTAAACTCATACAACAGACAAACATGAATTACCAATTTTTTATCAGTCATTTTGAGGGCTCTGAAATGAGAAATAAAATGATACTAGTTAAGTAATAAAATAATAACTGAATCATTCAACAATGTACTTATTAATACAAGTTGCTTCCTGTATACTTATGCATGTTAGTAACTAAACAGCTGGGCCAGAAATAAGTTAACAAAAATTGGCAAAAGCTTTTTTGGGTACCTGATATATTGTGTAAAGACTTTGTTTTCTTCTTTTGCTCTTTGGATATATTGTGTTTTGTTACATATTTAAGGATATATTGTGCTGCAACAACATAATCACCTGTATTTCTTCCAAACCTTCTTTCAGTTAGTTAGCTACTTGGTACTGGTATGCATGTGTGCATGCAAGGGGTGTGGCATTGTTGGATCTCAGGAAAAGGGATCACCACTGATAAATAAACAACCCTGAAAAATAGAAATAATGTCCTTATGACTCCCAGTTGTTAGGTGTAAATACACTATATTGCCGGTAAAAAACCAAAGAAATCCTGCAGTGAAGAATGAAATTCTTGTCAGTCCAAGAAATTAATTTATCTGAATTTCTACAAAATTTATATATTTTATCATTTGTGATTTTATTTGTTGTTTTTTTTTCAGAATCTTAACTAATTAAATAAAATATTTAATCATCTATTTGCATACATGAGTAGGAAAACATTGCAGGTGTGATATTTACTATGATGTTCTGTGCACTTATAAAATTCATACCAATACAGAATAAAAACTTATCCTATACTTATGAAATTTCAACAGTGGTTTTCTTATAAGATTTTGTATAATCATAGCAATTTTCAAGTATTTTGGCATAATACTTTAGAATTTATTACAGTAAATGCATATAAAATCTTTACAAGGCAATTTTTCAAAACTTTGAAATTTTGGGAAAATAGTTCTTATAACATATTTTAATATTATTATTTTTTTCTTTCATCCTTCAAACTTGCTTCCTTCTTTCCCCTTCTTCCTTCTTTCATGTTAATACAATTTTTTTAATTTCAGAATATTGTCATTGTTTGTCATTTCTAAAAAAATC
Organism: Acanthosepion pharaonis; assembly: GCA_903632075.3. NCBI lineage: Eukaryota > Metazoa > Mollusca > Cephalopoda > Sepiida > Sepiidae > Acanthosepion > Acanthosepion pharaonis. The sequence goes on from CAHIKZ030005336.1 coordinate 1,700,388, forward strand.
TGATATAAAAAGGCCTTACATCATGGCAAGCACAAGCAGAGATCAAGACAAAGGATGTAAATATTTATGTAGTAATCAGAAACAAGAACTGGCCAAGGCTAAGGTAGCTGAAAATGAAAAAACATAGAGGTGCTACCAAAAAATTCCTTGTCATTCCATCTTTGAAGCGTTCATGTATTGAGGATGAAGAAAACAAAAACTATTCAGAAATTGACAATATAGACTTGAGTCCAATTCCAGTTTATAAATACAATGATGACATTGATAACTAATTAGAAAAGGATGAAACTGATGTGAATGAAATTGAAGATGATCTGAATGCACCAGAAGAGAGGGATAAAGCAGAAAGCTTACTTATGACTGGAAATAAACAAGCCCAAACTAAACCTCATGCAATTATAGATCATCAATGAGTACAGTTGTAATTAACATCTATGATGTCCCAATCAGTTGGTCAGCAGATATAAATAAAAATGTATGAGATTATTTAATAATGAAAGTTCATCCAATTATTCCAGTAAATAGCTTTCCAAGAAATGAAAAGACATTTTGTTTTCCAAAGTGTCATTGTAAGGAGAAACTCCCAAATGGGGAGAGTGTTGACATTCAAGGCCAAGGCTATGACAATGGTAGCAATATGAAAGGCCACACATCTGGAGTACAATCATGACTGTTGAAGGATAATCTAAGAGCATTTTTTTTACCCTGTGCATATCACAATTATAACCGTTTACTCGGAGATGTAGCCTAGTGTTGTCCAGATGCTATAACATTTTTGGGGATTCTGCAAATTATCTACATATTGTTTTCAGCATCAATAAAAAGGTGGGCAGTTTTTAAAAACATGTATCCAGGTTATCAGTTAAACCCTTGAGCAATACAATGTGGAAGTGTTGGATTGATAGTGTTAAAGCTATTCATTATCATGTGGAGAAGTATATGAGGCAATTGTTGAAATATCAGAGTTAACAGTTAAGGCCAAAATAAAAGCAGAAGCTGAATCTTTAGCAAATCAGCTAAAAGGCTATGAGTTTTTAGTTTCTTTGATATTTTGGTATGAAGTACTTTTTGATATTAACTATGTAAGCAAGGAAGTACAAGATGAAACAAAGGACATTGATGAAGGCATGAAAAAAAAAACTTGAAAAACTATTATCATGGCTATGAATTTATAGAAAGGATGGTTTTAATGATGTTCTAGTGGGTGCAAATGAATTGGTTGAAGCTACTGAATTACCATTGGAGTTTAGACAATTTAAAAAAAAAACTACATAGAAAGAAGAAAATGTTTTCATATGAGACAAAAGATCAATCTTTAGATAATCCAAAAGAAACATACAGAGTTCAGTGCTAGACCAAACTATTCGGTCCATGGTGTGTTGATTAATCAACTTAATAATATTATTAGAATTTCTAAATAACTTTCAAAGTATGCAGAAGGCAAAAGTAAGGAAACACACAGCAGACTGTGAAGTATCTTTAATAAACACCACAATAAAAGAGAGGTAGTTACTGAAAAAACTAAAGAAGTTGATGACGATCTGTTGGTTGAAGAACTTGAAGCTCTGAAAACTTTTATTTCCTCCAGTATCATTTAAGCCTTATGCTCTGTTTAAATTCTTGGTAGTAAACAATTAATTTACAACATTTTCTAATGTTTTTATTGCTTTGAGGATTTACTTAACAATGCCTGTAACAGTCACATCAGGTGAAAGAAGTTTTTCAAAACTAAAACTGATTAAATCATACTTATGATCAACAATTTAAGCAAGAGAAACTAAACAATTTGGCAATGCTGTCTATAGAAAATGAAACTGCTAAGACCTGTGTATAAGCAGTATGTCTGTAATTGCCTTACTTTGTATTAAAAAAAATAAAACTTTCAAAAATTTTGTATATCAAGCATTTAATTTTTGGGGGGTTAAAGAGGAGTACACTACACTAAACATAAACATACATAAAGTTTTACTTTTGTAGAGTAGGGTCCCCAATATCAGATTTCTAATTGGGCCCCACAATTCCTAGCACCAGCCCTGGCTTAAATAATAAATCATGGTATTTTCCCATGAGCTGGCATTTCTCATAATTAAAGAAAAGAATGAAAAGAATGAAAATGAGTTACTTTTAAAAATGTCATTAATATTTATTCTGTATCTTTTCTTTATAATATAGATTATTATATACAAATCTCTATCTATAAAAGGCAAGATGTGTGTGTGTGTGTGTGTGTGTGTGTGTGTGTGTGTGTGTGTGTGTGTGTGTGTAACAAATTGCATGGCCGCAATTTTTGACGGATTTGCACCAAAATTTACATGTACATGCTCCAAGTTAGCAGAAAGGCCAAGACCAACTTTGCATTTCCCAACTCCCATCGATAGTGGAAATAATCGATTTTTTCATGCTTCTATGGCAGTTTTCATGTAGTTTGCAGCCATTTTCTACTGGCCAGAGTGAGAGCCTATAGCTGACTGACATGAATGTTAACTAGCATGCTAGCATGCAAAAAAATCGATAGCTGTATTCATCACAAGTGGGGAAAATTTAAATCTGCATGGCACTTTACACCAATTGGCTCATTCGATTGCTTAAACTCAACGTTGATTCTGATTCCGCAGAACTGGGTTGGGTGTGAAAAAGTATTCGTTGTTAACATTCTTTTTTCATTCGTTTTTTCCAGTTACGAGTCCTTTTTTTAAAGCTGATCATTTTATGTTCATTTTGTTTAGTTCTTTTTTCGTAAACAGATTTAATGTTTTGTATAGAGCTTAGAAAAAATTTGCAGTGTGAGATAGGCAAAAAGTAAGGCATGTAGCAACATCAGCATGGCAAAGGGCACTCCTTTAAAGGCAAGGAAGGGCAAAAATATTTTAAGTCAAGTGATAGTGATTGTTGTATGAGTAGTATGATTTTTGAATCAAGCACCAATGCCGGGCCATGCTACTAGTATATTAATAACTTCTGACATGAACTAAGAATTATAAAGAAAAGATACAGAATAAACATGTGTATCCACTAAAGAGGATAATGTATAAAGTAATAAGAAATATAATTGTTATTGTTATTACCATTATCTCTTACCTGGACCAATATATAAATAAATTTTAATCATAGAAACTAGATGTATCATTACCTATCAGACCCAGAATTATCACCAATTGTGATTAATGGATATCCTCTCAGGGAGGCACTGCACCTTGAGCACCTATTGGGATTTAAACTCAACCCAGACCTCAAATGGAACTTGTACATTGCTAAGAATGCTGAAAAAAATGGTTGTTTTCTTGTACTGCTCCAGTAAGTAGCTGACTCCACCCGCTATCCTCTACCTTTACAAAAGCCAAATCAGGTTGAAAATAGAGTAGTGCTACCATATGTGGGAAGAAGTTACCCAGTTTTCACATCCCAGTCTTGATAGTCCAAAAGCATCTCTTCATCTTTGTGAGTGACAAATTATTTTCCAACTTACAACTTTTTTATTGCAAGCCTCTTGCTGTGCTAACGCTAGTTCAGATGAACTACATTCCTTAGTTTTATCAGTTTTTACTTTCACAGCTAACACCTGCTATGCCACACACATTGTAGCAAACCACTCTCATTCCTTTCATACTCCATCAGTGAGATGTAAGTTCCACTTGAGCAGCTTTTTCCTAAAACTGCTGCTCTGTGAAACTCCCAAGAGGATGCTTTCCCAAACTTAACCTGTTCAAGTCTAGGGATAACCATCTCACCTATCTTACTCTGTAACCCTCAAGGCTCCTGGGCCTTGTACAGAGTAAACATCACTGTAAAATAAATGTATTTATAAGAAAAAAAAACATTGTGAATATAGGTTTCAGTACTATCAATAGTTTCAATTATCAGCTGATAAGGCCTTGAAGTATATTCCCCATAGATAAGGGGGGATTACTGTATTTTCAATAGATTCTTTTGATTTTAAAACATTATTTAATGAAAAAATTGAATCCTTAAAAATTGCTTGAATTTGGTTCTAAATGCATACATAAATTTGACCTAATCTATAACTTCAATTTACCAAACTGATTTTCTGTTGCTATAGTGTTTATGAAAATATGAGATGAGTTAATAGTGAACAGCAGAGAAAACAAAACTAGTGAACTGAGTTCAAATTTTGGCTGTGGCAGCTTAGATCCACTTGAATTCCCTTGTAAAAGTTATTCTTCACAAGATGTTTCATCACTGGCTGACAAAGAAAACATGTGAATATTTGGCAGCAATACTTTTCCTGACTACTTTTTGCATTTTCAGACAGTAGCAGGAAAAATCTGAGTCAACTTTGACAGGGGACTCTAAATAACAAATGTTATATCAAACTTACCATTTATTGTTTAAATTAGGACTATAAAAGGAACGTCATAAATCTCTTTTGTCCTCTTTTTGCTTTTGAAAGTGTTCATATCTTTAGAAAAATATTGAACTTACTCTGAAAGTCTTCATCCTCATCAGCTACAAGTTGTAACAAGTTTCCTATTACAAAATGGATACCAACAGCAACCTTGTTCATTATAATCCTTTAGTATCTATAGTGCTTTGAAAATGTTTATAAGCACAAATATTTCCTCATTGAAAATAGTCAACATTAAATGCACACCATATTTTAAAAAGGTGGTTTTAAATTTTTCAGTATCTTTTTTTCTTGGCAATGTTGGAAACAATTCAACAATCCAAAAAAAAAAAAAAAGAAAAGAAAAAAGTTAGTGATATTGTGCTGAAAGTGCTATTATTCACCTTAAAAATGAAGTTTTATATAGGAAATATTATCCAAAGCTAAGTTGAGATAAAGATAATGTCTATTATATATTTTTGCATTCTTGACTTATACTTTTGGAAAAAAAAATAGGTAAATATAATAGAAACCAATATATTGAATAACAAAAAATAACTAAGAATATATTTAATAACAAAAACAACCAAGTTATCAGGATATAATGTATTTAGTAACAAAAAAAAATAACTAAGTTATCAGGATAGAAAAGAATATAGAAAATTTACAGTAAACAGTTTTAATGAAAAACAAAATCTACTCAAATAGTAGCCTGTAATAATTTGAAAATTTCTAAAACATGTAATTGTTTTATAGAGAAGCAGAGGGGAACAGTAAGCAACCTACCTCACAAGTTTATGTAAATGGATGGCAAAACATGGGGAAGGGGGATACTAAAAACAAACTTTGATAAAAGATAAGTTGTTGAGACCCATAATTGCCTATGTCCTGAAGGGACATGACATATAAAAGAAGAATTATTTTATAACACATAAACAAGTAGAAGATAAAAGACCTTTATAATGATCAGATACAGAATTTTTTCATGCGCCAAGAATAAAATAACCAGGAAAAATTATATTTTTACACAGGTAGCTGATACTGACTTTTATTAAAGGTGAAAAAACTAATTAAGTAAAATGTTTGAAAATTCATAAGCAGGTTGGCTCCTACTCACTATGAAATGTAGCATGAGTGATTTAAGAAGTATATAAGATTTTAGGTACATGTGATATACTTCTTTTAATATGGTATGTCATCACTTTGTTATACCAGATGTAAAAGTGAACTCAGAACAATACTATTTATTTGTTTATATACAAAGAGTTTAGAGACATTTGTATGTAATCCAGACTCCTAAAGAATTGGGACAAAAAGCTTTAGAATATGTATTTTTCTAAATTTTAATGTATCTTGTATTTACCTATTTTAGTAGCTAACTGTAATTTGGTGTGAAAATACCTTACTACAGACTGTATACCATGTGAATTGTATTGCTTGAATAATCATTGAACAAAAGTCCAAACAGTGACAAACAACAATGCACAAACTCAAAACTGAAACTGCTAAACTAAAACTGATTTTTTTTTTTTTAATCTAGTGGCCATTTTAATGATAAATACAGGTGCAAGGTCAGTTTAAATGATAACATTATAAAGTTCTTCTAATTCTAGATTACAAATATATACATAGATATTTTTCTACCAAAGGCCTAAGGGCCACTCAAGATAAAGGGTTACTGTGTGGTGTTGCATTAGTATAAGAAGGGAAGAAATGAAGTTCCTGGGACTATCCAGGAAAAACAACATCCAAACCTAGACCTGAAGTTGACAAGATTTAATTAGTGAATAACATTTCAGAGTTCAGTTGGAGACATTAGAAGCATAGTGTGAAAGTAGACTTTAGAAGGATCTGGAAACAAGGGTCAAACTGCTACTCCTGTTCAAAAGAGTGGGGAGGTGTGTGAACTGGGTGATAGGCAAACCTATCTACTCCTATTAAATATACATTTTCTTAATAATTGTAATCTTTTATTCTTTTACAAATACTTTATTTCTTTTGTAATTTTGTAGGTGAGATTTTCTTCATTTGGTTTTGTTTTTTTTATGATACATTTAAAAACTAGTATTTCCTCTTAGAAAGAATAATTAAAATGAAATGTGATTTTCAAGGTAAGCAGACCTTGGCATGGCAATCTTTCTAACCCTATATCACCCATTTGTCTATTTGCAGCTAAGCCTAGTAAGTATTAATAAATAACTATTCATGATAGTCTGACCTATAGTTGAGGCAATCATATATATGTGGATGAATATATATATATGTGTGTGTGTGTGTGTGCAGATGACTACACACACACACACACACACACACACACACACACACACACACACACGCACACACACACACACATATATATATATATATAATAAAAAGGCTTAAACACTAATATTCCATGGTCCTTACTCTGTCCTAGACATTGAGTTCTACCTGGATCCTTCCTCTTGGAAATTTTTTTTCTGAAAATATACATGTATGGGTATTTTTTTATATATATTTTGCATATGTATGTATATTTTCCACTAATATTATCTATATATATATATATATATATATATAGTTAAGTAATGAAAATCTTGGTAATCTATATATGGATAATCCCAAGGAGGATGAAATCCTGAGAGCTCAATGTTAATTCAGAGCATATAATATAATTTAAAAAAACAGACCACTTTAAGGCTTAAAGTGGTCTGTTTTTTCTTTTTAAATTAAAATAATATATATATATATATATATATATATATATATATATATATATATACTGATGGCTGTATTAGATTAGTCTGGATTTCTTATGCAGCTTTTTTCAAGGAAAGAAGTTCCTTCAAATTCAGAAATACATGCAACACAATATTCCTGCTACTATTTGGCATTGTAGTACTAAAACTTAGTACTAAAACTGAATATAATCCACTGAATATAAAGCAACTTAAGTTTTAATATGCATGAGATATTTCTGTTTCCTTTCAGATAATCTTCAAACGACCAACTCTGACAATATGTCTCCAATCGGTATTCTGACCAATTGAATAACTAATCTCTAGGAGAATTTTATCCCGAAAAAAAAAATTGTGATCTGGAGTTATCTCCCATATCATGACCTTTATTTATACTTCTTCTAATTAACATTTTGTTTTTCTTAAATTTAATTTTAAAATTATCGATTAATCAGCAATTAAAATTTCTATTTTCATAACCTTTTTCAAAATAATGTTACCTCGTATTAGCATCCGTTTGTGCATATTAAAAAAAAGTATCTAAGAAGATCATATTTTATTACGAAACAGCTCTCTAAAACTAAAAGTATTAGAAATTACGATTACAATGTTTTACTTTTAAATGAGAACACTTACGATTTATTTTAATAGTTTAAAAAAAATTACTGCTCTTTTTTTGTGCCGTCATACCCACCGGACGGCAATTCTTTTTTTTTTTTTATAAATTTTACTTATTCATATTTTTTTCCAATGATGACATACTTTTTTTGAGGGGGTGGGGGGTGTTATTTTAGTACTTTTTCGAGATTTGTAATTTTAAATTTTACACAACTTGAAAGACATTTTCTTTTAGTAAAACAAGGGATCGTAAATATCAATTTTTTTTTTTTAATTTTTCAATTGAATTTTTTTTTTACTTAGTAGAAAAGACAAATTAGGCTAATTTACGGATACATGTTTTACTTTTCATTTTTGGAATATAACACCGAAGAAATAGAGTACTACTGAAAATAATGTGACGATTTTGAAGATAGAAAAAAATAATTTTGTTCCCTCTCAGATAAAAAAAAAAAAAATACACATGCAATACATCGATCCCAACTGCTGTAGGTTGACCACGTGGTGAGCATGTGTAGTAAGGTTAATCTACATCTCTAACCAGTGGCGATTGCAGCAGAAGGTGCCAATGTTCCCCTTCCGAATTTTGGCTGGCCATTCGGTTGCCTAACTCCATTCTTTGAAGCTTAAAAAAATTATGAAACAGTTTCATAAATTTCATTGAAACTGATCAGTCTGATTTTGATAAGATTTGATCTTCAGTATTTTTACTGCTGCGTTTTCTTTTTCATTCTGCTTTTTACATTCACATCTGTGAAGATCAGGCAAAATAAGGACACATACAGAGACCAGTTTGAAAAAAAAATATTTAAAAATAATGTACCCAACTTGAACTTATAGATACATAAGCAGTCGGTGATTTATGGCCAAGTGAAACAATTGGTCAGTAATTTTCTCCAATCTATTGAAGATAATCGGCGCCAAACACTCAGCTGCTGAATTTCTATTTTTCAGAAGTATGCAGACTGGTTCATCCATCTCTACACTGAGGGAGACACACACAGAAGGTGACCTGAAGTGGTTATCAATGGTTCCAACCAAGTTCCTCTGACCCTGGCTTGAATCACCACGACTTATACTCCCTACTGAGATTTTCTGGCAATGCCAGCATTTAGTAAAAGAATTAAAGAAAGGGGTTGGTAGAAAAACAATTTAGACCTTTTCTTTCCCTATTTATAGTGGTCACCACTGACCACTGAACAAAATGATTCTTTTTTTTAAATGAACGTTCAAGCGAACCATACCTCTCCTCATATTCAATTTCTTACGGTTCAACACAGTTTGAGTTATATTTCCAATCATCTTTTTTACAAAACATGATTGTCAAAAGCCTGATGATACTAATATTCAATTATTCTAATTTGTCTCTTCTTGAATAAATATTGACTTTCAAGAGGATTGTTAGCGGCGACGATATCTCTGACTATGTTACTTTACTAAAACAAAATATTTCTAGTTTAGAGATCAAAATAAAACTTTGATAACCAAACCCATCTGCTACAAATTGTTTGGTTACCGATTATATCCCTAATCCAACCATTCAATCAAGGTTACATTTTTAGAGCTAATGGTAGGATAAATTGACTCTGCTCTTTAAAAAGTAAATTTATTTGAATTTTAATGTAAAATAATTTACATTGACTTGGTATGCAAACTTGGGTTTTTCTTTTTGTGTCAATCCAGGTGCCCTATTTGGTGATTTGTTTCAGGGTCATGGAGAAATTAAAATCATTTCCTTATTTCAAAGTAACTTCTTGATTGTATGGCCGGAGTTTGCCAAAAACATAGATTCATTTTTTAGCTGATTTTTATACACCTCTAGTGCTCACAGCATTTTGATTGATTTTGCTGCATTATTTTATTTTCGCATTTATTTTTTCTCACATTTATTTTTTGTGCTTCAAAAGTTTTGTAGAGGAAAAATATCAGAGCAGGCAAATTACAGTTCTGCTAGTATTGACGTTGTCATTAACCCTTTGATTTTGTTTTAAAGTTAACCCCTCTCTTGTGGTCCAACAGCTTGAGAGTGGAAAAAAGGGCAAGAATAGATTAAATTAGAACTCCACTACTATGAATGAAAAGTTATTCAGTTTAATTTAGTGAAGTAACATATTTATACTAAAACTCATTTCAAAGTTGTGTATACGATAGTGATGTAGTATGAAGATGAAGACGCTGCTTGAATTTGACCCCTCGTCCTACGCAGGAAAAACCTCCCAAGCTTCCAGAGTTCCAAAATCACCACTGTCTCTAACTGAAATTGAAGTAACACAGTTTCATTGGAAAAGCTCATTTTCTCCAGTGGATTCAGTCATCTTCTGTAGGAAAAAAGGAGAGGATAACCAACTGATGGAGTGACTTGGAGATAGGATCTCTGAAGCAAACTGAGAAGAAAAAAAAAATGATGCAGCTGGAAAAGTCCGAACACCTCTTCTACAGACATTGTGGAAAAAATATTTATTTAAATTTATCTGTCTCCTGTATTGTGTAGACCTCAAAAATCACTTTATGAGCAAGCAAACAAACAAAAAAAAATGTATCCCAAATTTTATTTTGTGAAGTTAATCCATATTTCTATCTCTGTTTCTTGATATGTATAAGACTTCATATATACCAGTTTGCAGATCAAGCCTTCAAAAACAATATGATCATACTTCATAGAAAAATTATTAAAAATAAAGAAAATATTTTTTCTTCTAGTTGATAATGATGAAGTCAATTTGATTACTTCCCCTTCAGTTATCTATCACAGTCTATTTGTTTCTATCTATATACATATTTATGCGTGTGTGTGTATATATATATATATATATATATATATAACCGATAAACAAACTATTAAATAAGTGACTTAAACAAATCTTCCAAATTTATTCTTAATTAAAACATAGAAAACTGAAAAGAATAAATAAATATATAAAATAAAAAAATGAAAAACAAGTAAAATAAATTAACCTCAACAAATAAATAAACAAATAAATAAACAAGCCACTCCCGCCAAAATAACTGCCAGAATAGATAACCCACAATGCATCAAAAACCTATATAGTTGAGAAAAAATCCAACACTCGTGGCCTGACAATTGCGTCTAGCATGAAACAGCCTTTCACCTCTGAGTGTTAACTTCATTGTTCACTTTTATATTTATATTTTCATATGTTCTATATCTGATATTGAGCACTTTATCCCATAAATATAGTACACCTTAAAACTATATTTCTTCATATATATATATATATATATATATATATATATATATATATATATTTCAATCCAATTCTTTCTTAGATATTTTATTACTTACAATTTTCTCATTTGTATTTGTGTTCATAGAAGTTAATTTCATGAGTGCAAAAGATATCTATCTTTATTCATATTGTCCTTTTACAGATATATTTTTAGTTGTCTCCATTTGAAAATAATATATATAATAATAATAATAATAATATATATATCCCTGACTGATACCAATTCAGTCAGGTTTCAATACTAGCTAGAGTCAATCAAACGTCTAGCCACACTGATGGGCTGTGTTACAGTGAAATGATCTGTCTGTGGATTACAATATATATATATATATATATATATATATATATATATATATATATATATATATATGCATGTTTCATTAAAAACGGCAGACAAGGTACTATGGTTGAGCTTTTTGTTTAATTTTTCTTGTTTTTCTGACAAGAGCTTTCTTTTCTGGACAAAGGGTGTGCAAGAACGTTATCTATGAGTTCAAATGCCCTTTAAGGAACTGTGTTCCAGATCAAACCGGACTCATAAATAATTACATCAGCTACACAACCACATGTTTATCCAGATGTCTTACGTTACACCTATCTGATCACAGCTCCATCAGAACACTCTTAAACACACACCCAGATTTACCCGACACCATTAGGAACATACTAGTAGAAAACACAAATATATTAACTGCATCCACTTGCAAAAAAAGACTAAAAATAATGGAAGCTCTAATAACAAAAAAGAAAAAGCCAAGTCTTAACAATATTAACTACGAACAAAGCCACAATGTGCTAACCGTATTCGGAAATTAAAACATCCCTACCACACACTGATACATACACAGAACGCACACACTTAACTAAGCTGATAATCGAATCATCCTTGATAATGGCTAAAGGTATAGCCAAAAGCACTCGGAAATATAAAACATTCGGACAGTTCTTGCACACCCTTTTTCCAGAAAAGAAAGCTCTTGTCAGAACACAAGAAAAATTAAATAAAAAGCTCAACCGTAGTACCTTGTCTGTCATTTTTAATGAAACATGCATAAAGGAATATATATATATATATATATATATGTAGAGGACTCTCCTGTCATTTTTAGAGATATATAGGCTCAGCATATCAATTCTTAGAACAAGACAGTAAGACAACATGCACATATGATTTGATTATAGTGGTAACTTGGTGCAAAACTCATCACACATTTTGGAAGAGCCAAATACAGAGAACTAGTGTACAGTGTACTACAAGGTCTCTAAACTATTCTCTTCATATTTTGAATTCAGAGTTGACCTTCTCCCAGCCTGGTTACCACCCAAGACTATAAGACCCAGTCTGTCCCATAGTTTGTGGAAGAAGAGGTGTTTTCTTACATTTCCCAAGGGTATTTGCACATAAGTGAATGTATTCAAAAACTGAAATTTTAAATTAGGCGTCCAATTACTTCACTCTGAACCACTCACTATTCATTACTCCACAATATCACTATATATATATATATATATATATATATATATATATATATATATATATATATATATATTTAGTTTATGCAAAACTAGGTAATCTGTATGGGTAGACCCAAGGAGGATGATATCCAGAGAGCTCAATGTAAATTCAGAGCAAATATGTTTGAATAAAACATATATATATATATATATATATATATCTTTTCAACTATCCTGTTGTATTTGATGTATCAGGGTCAAGTAGCTCAGTTTCTAGGAACAGACAACCAGACATCAACACATGAGATTTGATTATAGTAGTGAAGGTTTTGTGCAGAACCATCCATACATTTTGAAGGAGTTTAAACAGAAACCTGGTGCACTACATGCCACAAGGTCCCCAGACAAGCATCTGCAGGTTTTGAATTCAGAGTTGTCCTTCTCTTAGACCAGTTGCCATCCAAGGCTATAGAACCCAGTCTGTCCTACCATTTATTTACCCATAGTTGGAGGGAGAAGAAGAGTATTAATACCTTTCACAAGGGTATTACCATGTAAGTGAATGTAATGGATTTGACTGTAATTTGAACTTGGCTCTCCGATTCCTAAATCAAATTTGAATGGGTCAGAAAAACAGCTCTTTGACAGACATGTAAATTTGTAAATAACATTGGTTCTCAGTAATCTAGATCTTGCAGGTGAATTATTTTTGACAATGAGGTTAGTGGTTTTAAATTTTTTTTAATAAATAATTAATTTAATTTTCTTGATTTTATCAACTGGAGTTATGTATTTCTTTAAGATGTTTCTAAGTGATTGTCTTTGTCTTGCTTATAGTTACTACACATTTGATTTTTGTAGAAAATGTTAATGTTATTGTTTTTTCAGTGTGTTTTGTGTTGCTATTGGTTACCATAGAAAGAAAAAGTCTAATGTGATAATCTATAACATGATTAGGAAAACTGTTATTAACAAGCGGATGAATTCTCATGTGCTCACATAAGGAAATTTTAATAACTCCTAAACCTCAACCACCATACCTTGTCAGTCATTTTCAACAAAAGTTGCATGTGTGTGTGTGTGTACATTTCATTGAATATGACAGACAAGGTGCTTTGATTTTTTTTTATACAATTTCTCATGTGATCTAATAATTTTTTCTTTTCAGATGATAAACTATATAAAAAGTGTCTGAATGTTCTTTTTATCCGAGCACTTTCGACTATATATTTGGCCATTTTAAGGTTGAAATATATTAACTGTTAACAAGAAATAGTTTGTAGTATGTATGTATGTATTTATATAATGTTTTCATTTTCAAAACATGGTCAAGATATTGTGTCCATGCTCATCATTAATATTATTGAAAAACACAGGAGACTTCATTTTCTTGCTTTGGGTGGCAACTAGTCTATGAGAAGAAAAACACAAGAGATCTTTGAGTCATGTTCAAATTCCATTTCGCTCATTTCACACCATTACACATGGAATAGGCATTGGTTTCCTCTTCCCCCCTTCTGAGGTTAAAAAGCAGGGCAGACTTCATTTTCTTGCTTTGGGTGGCAACTAGTCTATGAGAAGAAAAACACAGGAGATCTTTTGAGTCATGTTCAAATTCCATTTCGCTCATTTCACACCATTACACATGGAATAGGCATTGGTTTCCTCTTCCCCCCTTCTGGGGTTAAAAAGCATGGCAGATGATTTTTTTCTTTTTGTTGGCAGCTAGTCTATGAGAAGAAAAACACAGGAGATCACTTGAGCCATATTCAAATTCCATTTCGTACATTTCACACCATTACTAGGCATTGGATTTGTCTTCCCCCATTCTGAGGTTAAAAAGCGGGGTAGACTTCATTTTCTTGCTTTGGGTGGCAACTAGTCTATGAGAGGAAAAAAAACATTGAAGATTTCCAAAACACTGTACACCATTTTTCTGTTCTGTTAATTCTTCCAAAATGTATTGTTGTTTCTTCACAAGCCTTCACCACTACAAATTGTCTGTATGACAATTTCTAAACTGAATTACTGTGCTCTCATACCTCAAGATGTCCCATTACCATGTATAAATACATACATGGGATATACAAGAGTTTACTGGAAAAAATGCTATAGAAATTTTGGCACTCTTGTGCCAAAATGCCTGCAAAAACAATATCTGTTAAAAGGATGGTTTTCCATTCACACTGCTATTATTTTAACCTACCTTTGCAATGTTTATTGCTATAAAGAGCAATGATTAGAAAAGTAATAAAACTAAACATATGGTGAATTTGAATTTATGTATTTTTTGTTCTCAAGAATCTACAACAAAAATATTATTATTAGATTGTTCATTTACAAGAATAATTCTATATTTACAACATCCTGAAAACTAATACAATTGTATTAAATGTAATACAATGTAATATTTACCTTTTACCAATTTATAAAGAAGTAAATATACAAATAATTTTTTTATTCATAAAGTTATAAACATTTACTTAATTATTAAAATATGTGAACCGTCTATATGGAAATTCTTATTTATCATTTTATAACTTCAAATCAATTGTCAATTACCCAATGTTTTGGAAACCATTCCAATAATTAATATAATAAATAATGTAAATAAACAATCTAATAAATAAATAGTGTTTATTATTTTTGTTGACAATTCTCAAGAACAAAGAAAATATATAAATATATACCATATGTATAAGCTGAGTTCATGTTTAGGGCAACCCCTGAATTTTTTACTTGTGTAACTGGTCATAAAAATCCATGATTTTTAATATATGATTTTTTTCAAAAAATTACTTGTGTATAGTGTGATCCCCTATTTTTTGCATAAAAAGCTTATCATAAAAATTCACATTATACTCAAGTACATACAGTAAATAAATTGTTATTTTTATAACTACATTTTGACTAGTTTATCCTCTAGACTTCCTTTTCTATATGCCATGAAAGTCTAAAGAGCACAATGGCCAAAATAGTCATAAGAACAAAGAGGATGCTAATTGTTATAAGAAGATTCAGATACTTAGATTAATATTGAGGATCAAAGACTATGCAGTATACAATACTCTGTCATAAGAACATCAAAGAAAAGGCTGTTATGAATTATTGAATAGTAATAGTCTGTTGCAAAAATTAAACTTTTTAAGTGTATCAATTTTTTTTAATTTGGAGTATATCTTGTTATCAATATCAATAATAATGTTCCTAAATAAAAATAAACATCAAATAAGAATTATTTTTGTTTAACCAAAATTTTTCTATATAAATAAAAATTATGAATCCTACAGGTGTTCTAGTCAAAAATTGTATTTGAATTATCTTATTAAAAATTGGTACACAAACATGTTTAAATCTTGAATTATTTTGAATAGTAACCCAGAAAGGTTGGGAAAATCTTCATATTTCAAGAGCAGAAAAAAAGATGTATATAATTTTTCACAGATGTTTAAAACTTACAGTTGAAACCTGGTCTTTTCAAATAAACATTCAGCCCAACAAGCAATGTTTATAGCTATTTGGCATTTTTGCTTTAATTTACTGAAACTTAATAATTCTAACATAAGATTACTTGTATGCAAAACTCATTATTGGTTTCTTATAAAGCCATTAAATTTTAATCTGTAGTTTAAAAATACACACTACATAAAAAGTTATGTATAGTATATCCAAATCTGACTGCTGTTCTAAAAAAACTAGAATAGTTTTATTTTTATCTGTTTGACAACATTATCGTCTGGCACAAAACTATATTTACAAAATGCCAAGTTATAATAGAACATCAGTACTCTAATTTAAAAATTGCACTCTTCTTCTTCTTCTTCTTCTTCTTCTTCTTTGTACTGCATCCCTTCAGAACATAGGTGGTCATGGCTTTCCAACATTCTATGTCATGTGCCTCTTAGCAGGTTTTCTCATATTGCTAAGGTTAATTCTGTCATCCATTCAAACAATCTCATCAGTTAAGTGGCTCACTGCATTTCCCTATCTCTGTTGCTCTAAATATGCCCCATGTGAATTAATTTTTTCCAAGAAATTTCAGCTGTCTTTTCTTGATTCTGAGTCTATGTGTTCTTTCTATTGCCATTTTCTTTAAAACTTCTTTGTTGTTTACTTGTTCCATCCATGAAATTTTCAACATCCTTCTGTAGAACCAAATTTCTGATACCTCTAGTCTTTTCCTCATCAGTGGGGAAATTGTCCAACATTCACTGCCATAAGAGGAAGGATATCATATGGCAATACACCACTTTTTTCTTTGTTTCTAATGAAACTCTTCCATTTCTCATTAGCTTTTGTGATGCTTCTTTCACTAGTCCAATCCATGTTAGATTGCTAAAATTAAATGATAAAATAAATAGAATTTTATTTATTTATTTATTGCTACATAGAAGATCTATTTACTGTTGAAATTGCTAGATGTAACTGCAAGTTTTATGATAACAGTTTCTTTACTTGCACTTCTCACTTGTGGCACTCTCTTCCAGCTTCTTGCTTTCCAAGTTTGATCTTCAAAAATCTAAATGCAATGTCAATCTGTTGTCGAGTTATTTTGCAGTGGAGGCTTGTACTTGTACTAAATCAGTCCTAAAATAGGTTTGACATACAAAACGTTAGGAACTTGATATAATAGGTATTACGCAGAGTAATCTTGTTGTGGTTGCTGACTACTCATATTCGACTAACTGTCATCCGACATCGACTGACTCTCGTTTCTCTTACTACTCCTACTTATATTAGGTGGGAGAGTCTATTAACTATAGAATAGGTGTGTTTCACCATAATACAATCATTATCTTCTGTATCTTTAAATTCTTTTCTTTTATTGTTCTCATACCTTAATAATGTCTTTTTTTTTTCACTCAGTAATCCCTGTGTCTTAGTAGCTTTATTGCCTTTCTTGGAGTGAAATGATTAAAAAAGAAACATTATGAACAGATCAACACAACCAATATTTCCTATCATATGTGGACCAGTAATGATACTACTTTTCACTTATGAAAAGTCTTTGTGATGGGATTAGCAGGTGCGGGTACTATATTATTTATTGTTTGAACATTGTCTTGCCATCTTTTTCTTTTGCTCAAGTATAGCAAGGAATTCTGGACAAAGAGGAGACTTCAAGGGATGTTGTTCTAGTGAAGGATACTGAAAATATCATAGATGGAGCATGTAAGCAATGAGGAAGTTTTAATGAAAATGAAAACAAAAAGGACACTTATACTTAGAATCTAAAAGGGACAATTGACATTTATTGAATACATAATGAGGAAAGAGGGCTTGAAGAATTTGACAATCACAGAACATATTAAAAGAAAGAGGAAATCATTTTTATATTAAGCGTATGGTAGCAAGAGAAAGGAATAACAAGGATTAGAGTGAAACAACATTTATTGTTGGTAGAGAGTACAGGAATAGTGATTGGGTGTATGCATAGTGTCAGGAGTTGAACCATTTCTTGTGCTAGTGTGACCGAGATCACAGGATACAGTCAGTGCACATTTGGTTGACATAGGTCACGGTTGTAGGTTGTCTTGTTGTGTTGAAACGGGGTGACATCAGATTAGTGTGGTCTTGGTAGCCTTGTCCTGTGGGACAGAGGCCACTGGTGTTGACTGTGAATGCCTTGTAAATAAGTTGGCATAGAGCTGTTCTGTGGAGTGAATGTTGCTGGGGTTGACTGTGAAGGGAGTGCCTTGTAAATGAGTTGAGGTAGACCAAGGTGATGGCAGGTGTTGAGAGGCCAAGTCTGTGGAATGGAGGTCACTGTGTAGACTGTGAAGAGAATGCCTTGAAAATGAATTGAGGTAGAGCTGTTCTGTGGAATGAAGGCCACAGCATTGACTGTGAAGGGAATGCCTTGTAAACAAGTCAAATTAGAGCTGTTCTGTGGAGCAAATGTTGATGGGATTGAATGCAAAGGGAATACCTTGTAAATGAGTCAAGGTAAGTTGAGTTGATGGCGAGTATTAGGAGGCCAGTTCTGTGGAATGGAGGTCACTGCATTGACTGTGAAGACAATGCCTTGTAAACAAGTTGATATAGAGCTGTTCTGTGGAACAGAGGTTGTGTGTTGACTGTAAATGGAATGCCTTGTAAAGAAGTCAAAGTAGAGATGTTCTGTGTAGCAGATGTCGCTGGGGTTGACTGTGAAGGGAATGTAAATGAGTCGAGGTAGGCTTAGGTGATTGGTCAAGCAAGGAAGTGGTAACAGTTGTTGAGATGTGCACTCATGTTGATTGGTGGTGGTGAAGTTGGCTACAGTGGCAGTAGTAGTGTTTCGCGTCTGGCCAGTCCACAACTCTGTTGTCATGGTGATGAGGTCATAGCAGTGGTTGCAACAGCAGCAGCAGCAGCACACTGTGTGATGACCAGTGGCTGCATCAGGTCACATCTGTCTGGTCATCCTCATGATCTGATGTTAAGCAGGTCTGGTTGTCCCAAGGAGAATCTAATTTACTGGTGTGAACATTCGTGATGGGCCACTGCCAGAGTTCAGTTTGTAGTTCCGTGGAGCCTAATGCACAGAAAATGACTTTTGTTATTTCAACTTATGTCTCTGAGGAATTCCCATCAGACCAGCATGAAGAATGAATCAGAATGATCTTCTATTTGAAATGGAATAAACAGCTCCCCTAGGTCTCAGTCTGATTCATAAGCAGCAAATAGCGGTGCATTCAACAAAGTCAGGAATGAGATGATTACTGGTAAAGAGAGAATGGTTTGTTGGTCCTGTTGATCTTGGTAATCCTTTGCAGCTGTTGTGAGTTATATCCATTTCCCTCACTGCGTGCTTCTGATACAAGTTGTTATATTAAGCGTATGGTAGCAAGAGAAAGGAATAACAATGTTTATTGTTGGTAGAGAGTACAGGAATAGCGATTGGCGGATACATGTAATGTCAGGAGTTGAACCATTTTTTGTGCTGGCATAGCAAAGGTCACAGGATATGGTCAGTGCATATTTAGTTAATGGAGGTCACTGTTGTAGGCTGTCTTGTTGGTTGGTTGACCCGTTATGCTGAAATGGTGTGACGTCATATTGCGTGGACTTGGTAGCCCTATGCTGTGGAATGGAGGCTGCTGGTGTCAACTGTGAAGTGAAGGCCTTGATAACAAGTTGGGGTAGACCAGTTCAGTGGAAAGGATGTCAATGGGGTCAACTGAAAAGGGAATGCCTTGTAAATGAGTTGAGGTAGAGCTGTTCTGTGAAACATAGGTTGCTCTGTTGACTGTAATGTGTCGACTTGTAAACAAGTTGAGATAGAGCTGTTCTGTGGAGTGAATGTTGCTGGAGTTGAATGCGAAAGGAATGCTTTGTAAACAAGTCAAGGTAGGCCAAGGTGATGGTGAGTGTTGGTAGGCCAGTGTCTGTGGAATGGAGGTCACTGCATCAACTATGAAGGAAATGTCTTGAAAATGAGTCAATTTAGAGCTGTTCTGTGGAGTGGATGTTGCTGGGGTCTACTGTGAAGGGAATACCTTGTAAACAAGTCAAGGTAGTGCCGTTCTGTGGAGTGAATGTCATTGGGGTCATATGCAAAAGAATGCCTTGTAAATAAGTCGAGGTAAGCCAAGTTGACAATGAGTGTTGGTAGGCCAGTTCTGTGGTATGGATGTTGCTGCATTGGCTGTCAAGTGAATGCTTTGTAAATTAGTTGAGGTAGAGCTATTCTGTGGAATAGAGCTTGCTGCATCCACTGTGAAAGGGGATGCCTTTGAAATGAGTTGAGGTAGAGCTGTTCTATAAAATGGAGGTTGCTGTTTCGACTATAAAGGGCATGCCTAGTAAATAGTTTGAGGTAGAGCTGTTCTGTAGAAACAGAGGTTGCGAATGGAATGTCTTGAAAATGAGTAGAGGAAGAGATATTCTACCAAGCGGATGTCAGTGGGGTCGACTGCGAAGGGAATGCTTTGTAAAAGAGTTGAGGTAGGCTGAGGTCATGGTGGTGGCCTCTGTGTCAATTGTGAGGGGAATGTCTGGTAAACAAGTTAAGTTAGTCCAAGGTTGTAGTTCAAGCCAGGAAGTGGTAATGGTTGTTGAGATGTGCACTCATGTCGAGTGGTGACAGTGAAGGCGGTGACAATTGTGGTAGTAGTGCTTAGTGTGGTGGTCTGAAAGTCTGTTGTCATGGTGACAAAGTTATGGCTGCATTTGCAGCAGCAGTGCCTGTATGACAACTAGTGACTACACCAAGCTGTAACTGTCTGGTCATCCTCAGAACCTGCTTTTAAGCAGGTCTGGTAGTCCTAAGTGGCATCTCTTTTACTGGTGGGAACATTTGTGATTGTCCACTACCAGAGTTCACTTTGTAGACCAGTGGTACATGTAGCCCAATGCACAGAAAATGACTTTTGTTATTTTGTCTTCTGCTTTCATGGCATTTACATCCAGCCAGTGTGCATAATGAACCAGAATGAGATATATAACATCACCAACCTAACAAGCATATGTAAATGAATGGCAGAACAGTGAGTGGGAGGGATAGCAAAAAGGCAAATATTGCTCAAAGTTACAAAGGATAGAAATTTGTGGAGTGCTATGATCACCCACATCTTGAAGGAAGCATATAAAAGAAGTAGAAGTATATATATATATGATTTCATCTTGTATCAAATAATCTTTTGTTAAACTCTTGCAAACAGCTTTTTCAGCAATCCACACATGAATCAGTTAATTAAAAAAGATTTTCTCACTTTTTATTTAGGTTTTGACTTTTTATTTAGGTTTTTATTTATCTATTATTTTGAAACCATTTAAAAAAATGTGGATTAATTTAAAAGTCAATCCATATTCTTTATTGAACAAAAAACTTACATTGAATTCTATATTATTTTTGCTTATACAACCTTTTGTTAGACATGTGTAGTTTTCTTCCCTTTACTCACTCTTCAGTTAGATTTCTTATCAATATAGTTATCTCATTCCAAAAGAGTAAATTATATATATATGAGGAAGACTGAGTTACACATTAGCCAAAACATATGAATAATTTGTGAAATAATAACAATGATTCATCTGAAAACTTCACACATGTCAATTATTTATTGCTATTACCAGGTCAGAAGTTAAGGTTAAATTAACAACCTGTAGGGAATATCTTTATTCTTTGGAAATTAAATTTCAGATGAGAATAGTAGATTTTGTGTTTGAATGAATATGTTTTCACTATTTTCACTAATCATGTAGCTGATGGTTGGTGATGTGGATGTTTGCATCACAAATTTACTCTGGATGAGTAGTATATGCAAGTAATAAAAGATTTATAGTGTAAAGAGGGTCTATTAGCCCCAGAGACTGGCATGAGGAAGCTTTCAAATATGGAAACTTCCTCATGCCAATGCACTGGTGTGTATCACTACTGACAATTATCACTTCTGGATTATGTTATACTATTTGTTTGATTCGTCTATATGAGTAATGAGAGGTATATGGTGTGAAAAGTTTATTAAGCTTAGAGATTGTTGCCATTTCTCAGCTGATACAACTGCCATGATTTGGTATGCTTTAATATTTATGAACAAAAAAGCCTCAGTCTCTAGATAGAATTTTGGTAATTGATCTTCAGTAATATTTGAATTAGGTGGAAGATATTAATGATATTTTTCTATCAATTTTTATTAATTACTTGAACGTTTAGTTTCATTTATGTATATTTGTAAAAATGACTTTTCTCATTTAACTTCTAGTCTTCAAAGAATGATGACATTTGCTATAAGCCCATTTTTTATCAAGATTATTATTCATGTCTTTTAAAAAATATTAGAATGAAAAGTGATATTGTTCACCAATTCTGTTTTCTAAGTTATTACTTATAGGAATTAAACTCTTGCTAAATCTGATAATTGTATATACTCTACTAAGAAAAACTGATTTTGTGTGATTAATTTGTGCATTTTCTACAGAAAGAAACACATATTTAAACTTTTTAAAAAAAATGTTGTCTTTCAAGTAATGGAAAAACAGAAAATTACTCTAGATTTTTGTGTTTAGTTTGAATATGATTGGTAAGGGTTGTAGATATCCAATTGATGTCTGTAGATTCCATTATCACATTGTTTTTGATTTGAACAGGTTTTGTGAGGATTGTAGACAGACCTGTTACCAGAGTGTTTTGACTGAGGCATCTGGACATTTAGTCAGTGGGGGCACGAGTGTGAATTTACATACTAATTTACGTATACCCTTCTTCTATATACCATCTCCTTTCAGTATATGGGTGATCATAGCTCATCACAACTTCTTGTCCTTCTCTCCCAATCTCTGTTCTGCCAAGCAATTACACAAACTCATTAGATAATATCATTTTCACAGGGTCAGAATAAAAGATTTTCTGGGGAGACAATACCTACCTATACTCCAACTCTAGCTATGTTTCTGATTGTAAAATATTAGTTGATTCTATTATCACATTGCATTTGGTTTTAATAGACTTGGCAAGAGTTATGGATGTTCAGCACAATTTTTATTAGTACAATACGTAATACATGCAGAATAAAATAATTTACACCAATTAGGTTGATAGTGTCCAAGTAATTATTAATTAAGTGTAAATTTACCAAAACGTCTGTTCAAGAGAGATAACTCTATGCTTATCAACTGCTAATTATAGTCATTTCCCTTAATAAAAAATGAGCATAATAAACAGGGAAGAGTCTTTAACCTATTTGCACTCTCTTTCATCAGTCATAGTGGTATTCATTTCATTTCAGCCATAACATTGGGGTACCACACCAAAAAATTATCCATTGCAGCATTTCTTAAAGTAATGGGAAATATTTAGTAGTACCCAATATCTCTCCAACCAACATGTAACAGGTTGTACTTGATGTTTTTTTAATTTAAAACACTATTATAACTCACAAACATTTATATCTTATAAGTTTTGGAATGAATGCATTCCACAAGAGCCCATCTATTTTTAGATAAAGGTCATGAATATCTTTAAAAAACATGCAATGAATCAATGCTTAGAAAATGCTCAAATTTTCTTTTATAAATAAGTCAATACTCAAAGATATAAACAGACAGAGTGGCCCAGAGAGAGACCAGATGACAGGCAAGATGAAGTTCAGGTTTCATCTTTACTTCCTCCTCTGACTGTTGCTCTGAAGTCTCCAAATTATTGATAGAATAATTTTCCTGTTAAAAAAATCATCAACCAGGCTACATAGAAATTATATAGTTTGAAATTGTTCAATTTCTAATCATTAAACCAATTGTTAGATATCAACAGAATTTGTTGCTTTGTGCACTGAAATTAGTTTTCAGTAAAGAAGTTATCACAGCGACAAGGAATTAACAGCTAAAATCTTGCAGAATCATGACCTCTGGGAGAAATACCCATAGAATCTGGTTACCTTCCAAGTTGCTGGTGTTGACATGTGTTCTTTGTAAAGATGGAAAACTTTGCTAAGTGATGACAACAAGAATACTACAATTTTGGTATCAATGTGATGGAATGATAGATCAATGAAATGAAAACATCACATGGGAGCCATTCAAGGTTAAAGAGCCTAAGCTATTTAATCTGCATTGGCTATTTGATTTATAGTCAGTTGCCTGTTATCTATTACTATGTAGTGAACATGATCAATGTTTTCCTTGGTGGTGTAAGTTGCAGAATATCCAAACCTTGGGCCCTCTTCAAGATTCTCCTTTTCCCTGCTAAATTCAGCTGCCCACTTTTGCACTGTTGATAAAGCTGGAGTATCATCCCTAATGTAACAACCATGTCAGCATGAATGTCCTTGGGGGTTAAATCCTTTTTCTGCAGATACTTGATAAAAAATAATGCCAAATTTTGTCATTTTTATAGAGAAGTCATTACTAGTTACTTTTGAAGCCTTCTTTGAGCATTCAGCTGTCTGTTTACGTGGAAAAAAACAATGCAGTTATTGATAAGAAGAGTTTAAATTAATGCATGAAAGATTTCACAGCTATAGCATTACTCTTTCATAGTCAGCCTATTAACTTTTTACTCACCTTCACATATCATTTGTTTAATGACCTGTAATGTTTCTCTGGCAAAAACAATGATGTTAATACCTGTTTATTCTATAAATAAAAAGTGACTTTACTTTTCTGTGAGTTAATAATAAGGTTAGCAAATATATTTAAACTCAATGTATCCACATATTTTCAGGTCTATTCTTCTTTTCATCACAGAAGAAAAGAAATGACAGTGCTTAGCCATAACTTCCTTTGTCAATTCCACTAAGCAATCAATAAAACAGATAATATTTTGTCAATGCTTCATTGATTTGGTGTATATATGGTTGACTTGATGTAGCATGCAAAATATCCCAGTGCTATTTAGAGGTTAAGCTGAGGCAACAAGTGTAAACAGTATCATAAAAAAGAAATATGTGTTTGTTAATCAGAGAGCATTTTAATTATTATAATTTTGATGTCTCTTCTCAGATTTTTGTACTCGGTATGAGCATTTAATAAAAATATTTCATCATTTCCCAAGGCTCCTTATAAAAATGAATAAAAAGCTATTTCTAAGCAAAATATCAAGTTTTTTTTATGGCTGCTATAAAGCAGAAATATTATTCCTCACTTGATAAAGCATTTTAGCTCTATAAATTTATATTGTTTATATATACAGTAATGCCTTAAGATACATGCATAATTCATTAAAAGACTTAGCTCGTAACTCAAGAGTCATATCTCAAATAAATTTTTGTCATTAAAATTAATGGGAATATTTCCAATCCATTCCAGGCACCTAAAATTAACCACTGTTCTTTATACTGACTTTCTTCAAACCCATGGTGTCACTAAATGAATTTTGCATAGTAACAGCTAAAGGAACAAAACAACACAACAAAAATCCTTCCAGAGCAGAGATGAAGATGTGTGTACTGCGGATACTTAACTGAAACTCTCTCATATCTCAAAAATCAGCTTGTATCTCAAAGCAAAAAATCGACCAAAAACAGACTCCTATATCAAAAAACTTGTATGATGGAATGTTTGTATCTTAAGGTATTACTGTATGTTCTTATATAACAGTATTCTAGTTTTAGTTTTGACAAATTATAGATTCTCCCATGGTATTTACTTATCTCCCCAGCTACAAAATGTGACACAAGGTCAATTTTATGTGGGGCACTTGAGTTTGTACAGCTAGACCAGAGTGAAAAATTGTCCAGGCCCTGCAATCATCAGTTATGCTGACATCGGTATTTCTATCAATCCCTCTCTTTAATGAGGGGGTACTGCCTCAGACAGCTGTTTTCTGTGACTAAGCACCTCTCAATATATTTTTTCAGTTGCATTCTGCCTTCAGACCAAGAAACAACTGAGTTGTGCTATGCCCGAAGACAGAGACTCAGCTAGAAGATGTCAACAGTACCAGCAGCACAAGTACCAGTAGATACTTCTATGTGCATTTAGAGGTTTTAAAGGTTCTATATATTTACATGTTTATATGTTAGCTTAATTCTTTTCTTGCATACACTGAATTTATTAAATAAAATGTATGTGCTATGAAACAATGAGAGGGAAAAAATGATTTGTTAAGGGAAATAATTTCATTAATAGATATGTTATGTGATTAAGGGAGATAATTCCCTTTTCAAAATTTGATAAAGTGTTAAATTTGTTTCCCATTTAGATTAACAGTTGAAAACTACTTCAACAAAACTTCTGTCACTATTTAATAGACTTTGCAATTGGTTTCAAGGAATGGGTGAAATGTCCATTAGGGCAGGTAAATTTTGGAACTGTGTTATTACCCTCAATTTGAAAGTTGGGGTTTGCAATGATAAATAATGATACAAAATATTTTTTTGTAAATCATTACATTTTTTAAGGGAACAAGGTTAAAAGATTAAGTTTAAGTTCAAAATCATAGTGTTGGAATTTCATTCTGGTGATCAGTGAAAGCCTCATAGTACAGTCTTATAAAATTTATAATTTACTGAAAATTTACTGAAATTCTATATGGACAAGATGCACGGTACAAGCACTTTATTACTAAATCATTGTGCCATCAAATAGGACATTCGTTTACTTCAAAGGGAAATTATACTGAATAATTTAGCTATATTATAATGTAATATTTTATACAGTGCAGTAGTTTTAGTGTGATTTTTAATAAAAAATACAAATTTAAAACATTTTCTTTTATAATATGTGCTCAACATTATTATTGTGTCATATACACTTTTATCTATTTTTGAATACAGTAAAAAATAGCATATTTGGCTTGTGGTAATTCATAATTATAATTCTGGTTTTAATTTATTTTTAATTCAGTGTATCTAATAAAAATATATCAACTTTATTTGGAGTTATTCTTGAAATAGTAAAATTTCGAAGTTAGTTTTTAAGCAAAAACCTGTGGAAATTAGTTATTTTGGTACATTTTTTCAGATGATTTTTAATCCTAAATGCTTAAAACTTGGTAAAAGCTATGAATCTGATTTTTGGTGTCAGTATTTGTCACATCAGACCCCAAGTTTCACACTAAATACAATCTTGATTTTCTAAAAAATGTGAAAAAAACAACCTGCCCTAGTGTCCATTGAGATATGAAAAATATTGAATAATTTCACAGATGAAGAGACTGATCAGTCTTTACAAATTCCTCAAACTATTTCTTATCAATACAATAGATTAATGTTCAAGCAAATCTAAATCTAGGCAGAAAAGTCTCTTCCCCTTGGAAACAAAGCTTAACACAATCCTTTTATTTCCATTTCCTAGCAAAAGATTAGCACTTATTGTGTCCATAAAAAAATACATAAATAAAAAATTAATTATACTGTCATGTTGTGTCCATAAAAAATAAATAAATAAAAATTAATTATAGTGTCAAAAATAATTATAATAACATAATTATACAAATTATAATTATCATTAATTCATTCAAACTAAACCAATGAGAATCAACCCTACTTTTCTCCTCTACACATACAAACACATCACATTCTCATTATCAGCCAAGCAGTCAACACAATCAGGCTGTTAGCAAGTGTGTCAACAAAAATTTTGGCTCCTTTTCTTTTTTCAGTCCATAATAGTAACATTATCTCTTAGCACTCAACAAAAATTTGCAGTAAGAAAACCCCAGACACTTCTTGTATTTCCCAATTAAATTATCTGGACACTCATTACACATATATATAAAAAAAAAAAAAAAAAACTATGAGAAAGACTTTACTTATTCTTTATCTTATTCTGCTGGATTCCAATCCATATTTGATCTACATTTGACCCTGAACTCACAATTTTATTCAGTAAACTTAGGCATAATTAATGACAAAGTGGAAGAATTTTGTGTGATGTATTTCATCCATCAGACCAAAGTAATGTTTCTGTGAATGGAACCATATGTGTAGGAAATTATGGAATGCTAAAATTTTAAACTTTTAAATTTCAGTTTTCCAACATTTCAGAATTTCCTATTTGTGCATAATTGTAACCAATGCTTTCAGTTTTATATTCCCCCTGCCCTCCTACACATATATGGTTCTATCAGCCGAAACATTACTTTTGTCTGATGAAGTCCCTAAAACGAAATGTATCACCAGAAATATTTTCCACTCTGTCATTAATTTGCCTAACATCATTCTGAGCTATAAAAAATTCATGTATATATATATATATATATATATATATATATATATATATATATATATATATATATATATATTTCAATTAAAAGTGTAAAATATAATTTATAAATTTTTTTTGTATTAATGATTCATGAATATATATATATATATATATATATAACTTCCAAATATATTCAGTACATTGTATTCATGTTCATAATTAGCCTTTAGCAGTCTGCATTATTAATATTACTTCTCTTTCCACATATTCTTTTTTAAGACCTTTCAAATGCAGTAACCTTATTGTTAATTTCACTCAAAAGTGTTTTCTGTTACCATAGCAGGATATAATAGCACAACTATTAAATTCATACAGCTTCAAATTCAGGAATCAGTTACCTTCAGTGAAAGGATAAACTTTTTGTATACCAAATGAAGTTGCATACATAATGATAGTTAATATTGTTATGGGTTGGCTTCTTTTTTACTTTAAAATAAGAGCTATCATCACTTTAATTCCTTTTTGCAGTGGAAGATATGTATCATTGAGTTTGGTATAATTCCATGCTGGTTTAAATGTGTCTGCCATTGAGCTTTTAGGTTGGGTTTTTCATGTATTATTTTTGCCTTAATGTTAGGTTTTTTGTATCTGACAACCATGTCAAAGGCCAACCAAATATATATATATATATATAAAGTTTTTCATTCCCCATGGCCTACTCAGGGTTTTCTAAAAGTATGGAAGCTAGTGACTCTGTGGGTGGTTCATTGGTGTTCCAGTATTACTTATAAATAAAATATTATTCACATATTAAATGTATTAGGTAATTATTTTATTTCTGGTTGCTCTTTTTAATGATGAAGTTCTATATTACTATTTATTTATGGTCCCTTTAACTGTCTTGAGCCCTATGCCATGATAGACAGCACAGGTTTATCCAGTTCTGACAATAGCAGATAAAGTGATTTTATTAAATTTTGATCTTGTCTTCTTGCAACTTCCTGCAATAGTTTTAATTTTTGCAGTCTAAAAAATAAATAATCAGTCTTATAATTGAATAAATAGAATTTAAATATGCTTTATTTGTATCTTTTTGTAATCAGCCAGATATCATTCAGAATAAAATAGAAATGTAACAATTACAAAGAAACAAAAAATTGTAGTTTAGAGACCTCAATTTTTGATCTTTGGATTTTATCCTGACTTTTATAATTTATATATATTGTTTAAAAGCTACTTTCTAAATCAGCAGTCACCAAACTGTTCAGTATAAGTCTGTGTGGATTACCCCCACCTTGGCTACTAAATGCTTACTAGTTGGCGGAAATAACCCTTTCTCCTATTTTTTGCTCTGGAATATATTAGTGAAAACAGCAAGACTTCTTAATTTCAGCCAGCCATGTGAGACATCTCTCTCTCTCTCTCTCTCTCTCTCTCTCATTCTTTCTCTCTCTCTCTCACACACACACACACACTCACTTTAACAGCAAAACATATAAATGTTTTTCTTCCATTTTTAGCTGTGTACACATAATAATTTTCTCTCCTTGGATTATATTATTCTTTATATAAAAATATATATGTCAAATTCTTCCACATGATGGAATTATTTCTTTTGAAAATTTTGAATTACTTGACTTTGAAAGTTTTCCACGTCAATAAGTTATAACTCCTCCCTCTCCAAACTGGTGGCCAAGAGCAAAATTGCCCAATACAAAAATGTAGAATTATTTGTTACAAGTTCGATATTGTATAGTTTATATATTTTCATGGGATAAAGAAAAACGTTTTATAAATGAGATAACTAAATTTAAATGAATGAATATGTTTTATTCATATTTTTTGTAGCCAGTCTGATATGATTCAGAACAAAAATGGAAAATGTTCAGAGATTTTCAGACGAATTCATTCAGTTTTCCTTCATTCTTTGAACTTAGGCATAGTAGCCATATTGAAAGAGATAGTCTCTTTTTTCAATAGCACAAAGCAAAATATAATATCAAGCATAAAACTTCAATATTAAAAGCAATGCTTGCAAAATAAGTTATTTTGTTTTCAGCTATGTATGCAAAACAGCTTGTTCCATAATATTTAATGAGGTGATGTTCTCAATTTCATTCTTTGTTAAACAAAAATTCCAAACCACTGATTTATGTTAAGTAATGAAAGTCATACTATGTTGAAATCCAAACTGATCTGATATGCATCTAACCAACAAGTTGATGTATGCTGATTCTTTCATTTTTCTCATTCTCCATCAGCATTCTATATCTATTACTTGGACTTCTTCTCATAAAGAGTGATATAACCCTTTTCTTTCAGATATAATCTGCCAAGTTTGATTGCTCCACTTCTCCTTTGAATACAGCTTTTCTATGTTATTAAAATTTGACTAAAGATACTGCTAGTCTCTCCCTTATATTATATTCCACATCTACATGGAACATTACAAATTCATATCTTTGTAAACTCATCTCTCTTGAGGTGCCAACTCTAAGGAAAAGGTTACAAAGAATGGTTGAATGAGCGAAAACCTTTGCAATCTTCTTAATGTTTAGGAACACAAAACACCCAATTCTAAGAAAATGAAGAAAAGAATAAGTTCAATGGTTCAAAACTGTCTTTGAATGATAATGACTTCTCAGAAGTGTAGACAAAAGAAGAATGTAGCAATTACAAATGGAACACTGTCTGACTCCAATTTATGAATGTTATTTTTGGTAATTTAAATTTTAGTGAAAAGATCTTTGCTCTTGTATATAAAAAGAAAGTTATGTTTAATGAGTGAAAGAATTGTATTCTTAACTATTATTCCATATCCCTTTATAATAGGGTCAGTTTGTTCAGCAATAATGAATAAGTCTATGTGACTTAAAGTAATAGTGCAATGGGATTGGTTTATCCAATAGGTAATTAGCATAAAGAGAGCTATAACTATGGCTCACAGGCAACTTTGAGTCAGTGTATGTAGAATATCTATGGCTACTAAGTTTGATCATCATAACAAAATGGTGTTGCCTGATGGAGCGCTGTTGAACACAGAAGAACCTGAAAACATAATGCTTTGAGACACGTGCTAGAATAAAAAAGTTATGAGATGACCAAGCACCTGAAGAACAGAAAGAAATCACAAATCTATTTTTGGCCACTGCTGGATGCAAAGCTGTTAGGCAGATTTTGTTAATGACTTACCCAGCTGAAATTGAAAACTTGACATTTGAGGAAGTACAAAGTGAAGCTAGTTCGAATGACTATACAGATGAACAAGAAAGCAGGGCAGAGGAATCAATGGATGATCAAAGTTCTTTGGAAGACTCAGAGTATGAAACATGGAACACTGAGAATAAAAGAACTAGATCAAGGTCCCCCATAACGAAAAATACTTATGAAACCAGTGAGAGGGGGAAGGAATGTAGGAGAAGCCGTAGATCCACACAAAGTGTGAAACCCAAGAGATTCAGGGAGATATAATGGGATTGGTTTAGTTAATAGGTAATTAGCATAAAGAGAGCTGAGAGAGAGTCATGGCAACTTTGAGTCAGTGTATGTAGAACATCTACAGCTACTGTTTGATCATCAAAACAAATAGTTTAATAGTAATAGTTAAAGGGTGAAATAAAGAATAAACATGTTGAACAAAAATTCATAACTCATAAAAGAAATCATACTTATAGTTTTCTTAGTACAGTTTCATAGTAACTTGGAAGAATGGCATACATTTTCACAAATTCCAAATTTACATATGCATGTTTTATAAAAATTATTTTAAAAAAAGATATTAGTATGAGAAAAAAATAAAATGTTGAAATTGTATAAAAATTAATATAGAAACTATTTAAAAAACATAATATTAAAATTGTATGAAAAACTAAAAAATGTTGGAATATGTAAAAATTTATACTAAATTATTTTTAATAAGACATAATATTAAATTATATGAAAGTTAATTAAGAAAATTAGAATGTTACTAAGAGTTTCTTTTTCAAAGAAATTGCCAAAATAAAGTCAGATGGTTTATAAAAAAGAAAAAAATATGAATAAAAATTGATGTGTAAAGATTTGAATTGATGTTATAAAAACTCAACAAAATGAAGCCATACAGTTTACAAAAATATGACAAAATGAAGCTAAATGGTTTAAACATTCCATTTTACAAAATGAGGTTTAGCTTTGATATTCTCAAAAACGAGCCAAATTTAAATTGTCAATGGGAATGGTTTGATCGGACAGTGATTCTAGAGATTTTAATCAATGGGGATAAAAGTATATGTCCCTAAATGAGTTGTTTTTTGATCTGGTTAGAGTTACCTGTTTACTATATAAAAAGGGAAATTTTTAACTACAAATTTAAAAAGAACTAGGCTACACCTAGGTAAGAAAGTTGTGACCTGGTAAGGAAGGTTTGATCACCTCAAGTATGTAAAGTCTGCTGCTGAAAAGACTGACCATCACAAAAGGGATTGGTGGAACTCAGGCAACATAAAGAGTTGTTATCTGGGATGAAAAAGACTACTGTGATTGTTGTCACTACTCATTCTCCTACTGTTTCTGAATAAGGAGAAAAAAAAGAAAGAAGAACCCTTAAAAACCTACAAGAATTCTCTTTACGATGAGTGTCCTTTTCTAAAATAGATTTTTATCTCATTCTCAGTCTTTTCTAAACATATGAGAGTTTATCTCACATTGGAGAACAGCTGTTCCAAATATCTGATTATATTGTTAAGGACCCAGAGAACTAGCTTCATCTAAGGTAGATGAAACTTTCCACCCTCTTCAGCATTTTGAATATGTGAACTTTTTGAAGTAATTAAATTTTCTTTGTTGATAAAAAATTGATTTACATGAACTGTTGCTCTAAGCAAAATTGCTAAAATTTCTTTGTTGTTAAGTAGAAAAGATTTTTATTGTGAAAAACTGTTAGTCTACTTTGATAGTTTAAGGTATACAAGGGATATTTTGTGAAAATCCTGTAAGAAATTCAGTTGTCCAGGTACTTTTATATTAAAAATATGAATGTCTAAATTCCAAACAATATAGGTATGCTTGCTAAATAAATCATTTGTATTTACAAACACATGTACATTAATTCAAAAGAGTTAAAAATGAGTAAAAATAGTCTTTAGTTGAGTTAAAGTCTTTGGGTAGTTGGTTCACAGAAAAATCTATAGTTTAGAAAAAACTTTTAAACAGTTGGTACACAGAAAAAAATCTGTGCTTGAGAAAAGACTTTCATTGTTAGAGAAGATTCACTGACCATATTTGTTGTTTTAGCTGATTAATTTGAAGTTACCAACACATAATCATTAGCAAAGATTCACTAACTGTCTCTACTGTTGTTGATTTGTTTGAATTCATTGACATGTTTCTCACAGAATGCACTGGAGGAATGAAAAAGCTATATAGCCATGTCTTCTCTTGTGTTTGAAATGGCTTGGAGACAGTTGCATCTCTGTTTTTTGAAAATCAAAATCTGCAGGTTTTCATAAGAAATTTTTCACAAACATATGCTTGAGAAAAATATGGCTTTAGTTTTTTTCTGATTGATCAAATATTTCACTGTTGTTAATTTCTAGCCAATAGACACTTTGATTTAAATGGTGTGTATTGTATTGTGGAATCTTTTTGGCATGTTTGTAATTTTGTTGTTACTGGGTAGAAAATAAAATTTGTGCTTGTTTTAATATGGTATGTATGTGGGTAATTGTGTTGGAAATAGAGCTTATTTCATATAGGCCCATATTTATTTTGTACAGTTTGTATATTGTAGAAATATTTTGCCATTCCAATAAATACTTTTTTCTTTATAAATTTCACTTTGAGTAAGAGCTTTGTCCTTTTTTGTTAGCACTTATAAGGAGAAGGATGAGTGAGTTCAAATACTCCTTTGAAATACTTTCTATTATTTTTTTTTTATGTTAACCTTGCAAAAGTTATTTTTGTAGAATTGTTAAGTACTAATTTTAACACTGAAAATTTTGCAGTTTTCCTATTTTAATATTTTGATGAATCTTAATTCTTAAGATAATGATTGAGTAAGTTCATGGTGAGTTCTAAAACAAATATTCATAGAAATTCCCATATCACATCATTAAATACTTGAGCTTAACAACTTTAACAAAATATTGCAATAACAATCATAAATATTGAATGATGGTTGTTATTTTAAGAAGTGGGTAAAAATGAAAAATTTTGAAATTGACAAATCTTTTAATTTCTCTGAAACAACCATTAAATACCATTATCATCTCTTCTTTCTTTAATTCATTCATTCCTCTGCTTACTGAAACCAAGTAGTGTCTCTGATATGGGTTTTGTTTTTCCATGCAAGCAAAATAGAATAGTCCATTATTTATGAGATACTGGCAGGAGGCATTAAACTATCTTCCCTTTCTTTCTTTCATTTTCTCACTGAAACCAAGTAGTGTCTTTTCCTCTATTTCTACACACTTAAAATGAAATATCTCATTATTTATGAGGTATTGGCAAGGTGTAATGGTCGTGCAAACTAACAAAGACTCTAGGATTCTTCTACAGATGTGGTCCACTGGAGCTCTAATCTGGAATCTCTTGAATTAAATGACAATGTTGAAATTTGCAATCAGACACATCATACTTAATAATAATAAATTGTACATTGTATATGGAATTTAAAAGGTTGTGTGTTTGTATGTATTTTATGTTGGTGTGTGTTCAATATGTAAACAAAGAAGATAGGAGCATACAAAAATTGAGTTTCTACTACAGATGTTCATTCTTTTCATGGTGACTGTAGTGAAATAAAGTTCTCAATGTCTCTTGGTTTTGTGATGTTAACAAACACTTGTTGCCACTATTGTAATGCCAATAAATACTCATTGTCACTTTCGTAATGCTCATTGTAGTAGAAACTTTGTAATCACAGTTACAACTATAGTAATGCCATTGAACAATACTGGTTTCAAACGCCTTCAAATAACACTCACACTAATAGTACTTGCTCGATAATACTCACTTGACAAGTAACCATTGAATAGTGATCTGAATAATAATCCAAATAGTAATCCTTATAGTGATCACATAGACACCACGCTAATTTCCATATATACATTTCCTTTACCATCACGTGATCTACTTATTCAAAATGGGATCACCTGTGTTTGGTCTCTGGGGATCTGTGCTCAAACTCCAGAGGTGGCAGTGACACTTTATTCTTATATAACACTTGGGTATGTATGTTTTCCTTTTTGGTTCAGAAATAAGTTAAGATAACAATGGTTAAAAAGGTTGTGCTCAAGTCAGCTTTGTACAGTTGGAACAATTAAAGGAAGGTTTGTACTTATTTTATCAATGGAAGGTTTAACATGGTAATAGGATGTCCATTTTCTTTTGGGTCAGAATTTAGGGTAAGTCAGTATTAGCATTGTCACATGATCATGTTTGTCAGCCTTGTGCTGAGTTGGAACAACCAAAGAGAAAACTTATTTCATTGGTTGAGGTTTTGGAAGACATGTGTGATTGTCATATGTTGGCAAGTGTAAGTGAGTTCAGTTGTCAATGAACCATGAAACTAACATTTCCAGCAGAAATATAATTACCACTACAGTGTGGTCCAAAATTCTTGTCACCCCTATAATTTTCTATTTCAGATGACTGACATGAGCTCCTACAGTTTGGAAGAGAGGCTGCTTGAATGTGTATAGACACATGATTGTGTGCATTCTGACAAGAGCATGGAGGATATGTGACATGGCTTCACTCCAAGATTTGGCAAACCAGCCCCTCTGAAGAGGACGATATTGCAATGGGAACATAAACTGTTTCTCACAGAATCAGTTAAGGAAGTTGAGGAAAGAACAACTCTCAATGCAAAGGGATACATGTGCTGAGGTAAAGGCATTTGTGCTATGATCATCCAAGAAGTCTCTATAAAAATAGTCTTCTGTGCTAGGAATTCCCAAAACCACGATGTTAACACACATGACAAAAGATCTTGATTTCATCAATGAAAGTGAATAAACTGAATCCAGTACATCTGCTTTGTATTACTGTATTACTTGTTCTTGTATTATTTTATTGGAAATGCAAAGTTGCCATTCTCAAGGTTTAAAGGAGGGTTGGTCACTGTAACATCTCATAGAATTTCCAACCCAAAGTGACTTTGTCTTTGTTTGTTTGGCCTCCTATCTCCCTATCCCAACCAACCACAGCACATTTGGTCACTGAAATGGAAATTTATTTTTAGAGTCTGTCACACTTTTCACTAAATGACCATTGATTTGAGGCTAGCAAGATTTAACAGGAAATTCCATTTATAAGTACTAAGAACCACTTTTTCCATGATGTTGTTTGGATGTATTTTTTATTTTTTTATTTTTATTTTCAGTCCTGTTAGGTTTATTTGTAAATTTAAAATTTTTCATCATATACATGTATATATTGTGTGTAATCTGGCTTACTACAGGTTTTGGAAACCAGTGTGAGTAAAATAATTGCTCGATAATCACATATTGTTTTAACAGTACTAAGTTAAAACCTAAAGAACCCTAATCATTTTATTCTATTCCCTCACTTTACTAACTCTGTGTGTAAAAGTTTTTTTGACCAGATTTAGGGCCAGGTAATTCATATATATATATATATATATATATATATATATATATATATATGGTAAGTATTCCACAATCGAAATGTCAATGAGAATAAACTGACTACCCCACTATAAGTTCTTCCGAGTGAGGTGGCTT
Source organism: Acanthosepion pharaonis (assembly GCA_903632075.3). NCBI lineage: Eukaryota > Metazoa > Mollusca > Cephalopoda > Sepiida > Sepiidae > Acanthosepion > Acanthosepion pharaonis. The sequence goes on from CAHIKZ030005336.1 coordinate 1,737,061, forward strand.
GCAAGTAGGACAAAAAATAAGATGTAATGAAGATTGGAAGAACTCTCTGAGACAATGGCCAGCTAACTAGAGGTAGTGTCTCCATAAACCACTATGGAGAATGCAGTGGGAAACCACTCTACTATTAATCCCAAGATATATCATGGCTAACAACACACACAATATGAAACCTAATCGTATGAAGTGGGTTAGGTCTATTAGAATTAACCCTTCAGCAAGTAAGTACAGACATGTGCAACAGGTGTAACCTGACTGTCATCCAGTGATTGCTAGCATAAACGGTGTAAAGGTGATAAAATTCTTTGGAACCTATCCCTCACCCAGAAAGGAATGATATGAGCGACAAGTCTCACCGGAACCATTATCTTGTGACTGCTCGCATCAAACAAAAAATAACCCTTGGGATATGGAACATTCAGACATTGAACAAATGCAGCCAGTTAGATAATGTGAAACAGGAGATGAGTTGGCTAAAAATTAGCCTCTTAGGTATATCTGAAACCAGATGGTCAAACAACAGAGATTTTGTCAATGAAAAGTACAGGATTATTTATGCAGGCAGAGAGAAAAACGATAAATGATTGGTACTAGATAAAGTATTTAAGAAATGCATTCTGGGGTACTACTAACTCTCTGAAAGAATTCTGGTAGTCAAGCTGAAAGGAAAGCCTTTCAAAATAGCTATCATAATAATGTACGCACCGACAGTACAAAGTAAGGAAGAAGAAATTGAATCTTTCTACTCCATGCTAGAGAATGTCAAGTCTTTTTGCAAATCACAAGACAAAAATTATCATGGGATACCTAAACACCAAAGTAGGCAGGGAGAGGGCAGGGGATATAACCGGAAAATTTGGACTAGGTACCTGCAACGAATGTGGAGAGAAATTGATCCAATGGTGCACAGCCACTGACCAGATAATAACCAACACATGGTTCCAAGAACATCCGAGATGATTATGGACATGGAGTTGCCCAGGAGAAGAAACTAAATACCAAATTGACTACATAACTATCAACAAAAGATTCAAGAATGCAATGGTTCACTGCAAAACCTACCCAAGTGCAGACTGTGGAAGCAATCATCGCCCTGTTATATGTAAACTAAGAGTGAAACTGCGGAGACTGAAGAAGCCTAATGCAGCACCCAAATTGCAATACAACAAACTCCTGAGCGACCCATACCTAAAAGAAAAATATATGGACAATGTGAAAAAAAGATATAAGGGACACAATGGAAACTCTAAAGGGGACACACTAAGAGACGCTTTAGTGACAACAACAAACAATATCATCTCAAAGGAGAATAGATGAAGAAAAAACAAATGGATGACTGATGAGATTCTCAGCATGAAGCAAAGGAGACATAAACTCTGCCAAGGTATAGAATGGAATACACAATGAAATAAGGACCAAATGCAGGCAAGCTAAAGAAAAATAGCTAAACAAAAAATGTGCAGAAACAGAGAGAGTGACTACCACCAACAAAAGAGATACACATAAGCAAATAAGGCAACTATCAGGACAGAAAACATGCTCATCAACAGGCTGCATAGGATCAAATGGTGTAGCACTCATATTAGAGAAAGGAAACAACCACCAATATGCAGAACTACCAATGGACTTGAAATTCTAAAAACCAAAGTAGAAGCTGCACTGACCAAACTGAAAAGAAACAATGTGGCAGGGTCAAACGGAATTGTAACAGAAATGCTGACAGCCTCAAATGATTTTGGCATAGACAAGATCACAGAAATAATAAATTTACAACAATTGGGATATAATGGAAGATTTCAGCAGATCACTTTTCATAGCACTGCCTAAGAAACCAGGCACACATGAATGGGGACTCCACCAATCAGCCTAATGACCCATATAACAAAACTCATCATCTGTATTCTGATAAATAGAGAATGCAGCAGAATCAGGCCAGAAATAGAACAAGAACAGTGCAGCTTCGTTAAAGACACCAGAACAAGGAACATGATATTCATGCTCAAAGTCAGTGACTGGGTTGCTTCTCTCTGGGGTTTCTTTCCTTTCCTTACTAATTGACAATTTCCTTCATTGACCTTTTTGGGTGATGTCAGGATCTTAGTGTCACTCTAGCTTGTTGCTGCTTTCTTTTTATAGGTTAAAGTGTGTTGTCTTCTTGGGTTTTTTTCTGTTACCTGTGACAGCTTTCAGAATGGTGACCAGTTTCTCAATATTGCCAACATGCCAGTCTCCTGTTGGATATGATAACCACCAATTTCTGGTCATTTAATTTGACCCAATTGGGGATGTTGTTGAAAGCCATCCTGTTTATCATTAGACTAAAAACCATTCCCTATGTTTCTATTTATCTTTATGTCCATGATTTCTCCATACTGTAGAAGGAAAGATCCTATCTGTTTTCCTGTTGTAAAATTTCATATACCTAGATCTGCATCCACCTTTGTCTCTAGTACACCATATAAAGCTCTTCTTATTTTGTAAATCCTTTTTGGTCATGGCCACACTGTCCTTGGGTATTTCTCACAATAGGAAATTTCTTCCTTTTATGATCTACTGAACATGATTTTATTAGATGTTCCTTTGAAGATTATATTATTGTTTTTTTTTATCTGCACTAAAAACAGAAACTGTCCATTTGTCAAATATTTTCAGTTGTTCTTGGCCAATAATCAATCCTTTTTGAGTTACAAGGTAGGAATATTTATAAGCCTGTTTGACAAACTCATCTACATTAATTATGCAAGTCAGTAGTGAACTCTATGTAGTTGATGTTCTAGTTGATGTTTCCTTCCTTGCAGATGTATCCACTATCTTGGTTACAACATTGGTTTCATCATGTGAAAATCATCTTGAATAAAGTTTTTACAAGTCTGTAAATGTCTTCCTCATCTATCCATTTTGGACATGGTAAGACTAGGAAAAAGTTCTTAAGAAAGATAGAAAAAATTTCTGTACAAAGACAAAATATTAATTTTTTTCCTTAGGTCTGTCTAAGTGCTGTTTGAAACCTTGACATAATAGTTCCTAAAAGACAGTAATCACAAGAAAAAGCAAACTGTGAAATAAGACATTTTGCAAAAATAGCCTCCTCTCCAAATTTATAGATGAATCATATAGATGCATGCTGGGATTTCTTCTAAGCCAATAAAATGAACCTCATCTTGATATCATCTTCCATCTTTTGTTCTTTCTTCTCATGAATTCAGCCAGTTGCTATATGATCAGTGAAGTTAAGCAATGTTGAGCCTGGTCAGTACCTAGATGGGTGATCGTTTGTGAATAGTAAGTGCTGTAAACTTGGATGTGTGGGTTGTGTATTTGATAATGGTTAAGAATTGTTAATTGGAGAGCCAAGTTCCAATTCCAGTTCGGTTCATTATATTCACTTGCATGAAAATACCCTTAGGAAAGGTATAAATCCACTTATTATCCTCCTTCTCTGAGTTAATTAGTAAGACTTATATCATGAAACCATTATTATCTCCAAAAGTAAAATAAAAATTATGTACAAAATATATAGATTTTGGCATTAAATAACATATAGAAGTTGATATGCTGCTAAACAAATACAACAAAAAATACAAAAATCCTGAATGTTACAATCACTTGACTGTACCCCTTTCATGTGCTAACACCATTTTTACTTTGTTAACTTTCTACCTTATTACTGTTGCATTGCCTAGTTTTGTTTTGCATAAATATATTGGTTGCTTAGTGTTAATTTATTCTGTTCTTTTTTCATTTGTTATTATGTACTGGAAGCTTTCTCAATTCCATTTTTTGGACATTTTTGCTAATTCTCTTAAGCATAGCCAATTACTCTACAGGTTACAAGCCCAGACTCTGTCTCAATGGTGATAGATCAAAATATGAATTATTGGAAGTAAAATGTTTAGGATATATGAGAATTCAAAAATTATACAAACTATCTTGGCACCATATGGTTGTCCCAATGATGAAGAGTACTGTGAAAGAATGCAAATGAGTTCACTGAGCTAATTCAATTTCTTGATTACCACAGTCTGTCTCTTGTTATGAAAGAAGCCTCAAATAATGTCAGATAAGTACTTCAAACTTTGAGAGATCACTACTTATCTAAATATACAGAATTAACCTCCCTACAAAAGCAAGTTGTTTAAATATTACAGATTATATTAGAACTGAAGTCGATGGAAATTTATTAAAAATGCTAACTTCCCATATTTGGCAAATGAATATTTATTCTGTACATTTAATACAAAATTGTGGCACAAGGCCAAAGGGGAAGTGGAGAAAGGCTGGTCATCAGTAACAAGTCCTAGTTAATCACAATCACAACCCATTCATTCAATACAATATACTCAGTCACCAAAAGAACTTGTACATCATCTTTCAATCCTACATATACCACAATACTACATATTCACAAGGGACTTAAAAAACATTCCATGATGTAAAAAAAAATTGTGCAATTCATAATGTCTCTTTTTTAAAACTTTTCTTTTTTCCTATGAATAAATATAAAAATTTTCATGGTGCATAAAATGATGGGGGAGGGAATCAACCTGAAAACAAAATTAAAGAATGAAACAAAAACTAACTAAAACAAAACAAATGTTAGTAGGACCTGTCCATCACTCAAAATAATAAGAGAGGCCACTGCATTCTGATGTTAGACAGAATCAAGAAGCACACTCACTAATGGAGTGGAAAGGAAAAATAAATGTTGGAGTAGGAAAAAAACGAAGTCTGATCCAGCTGAGATGAAAAAAGGGGACAAAAACAAATTGGTGAGGTTGGGAATCTTGACATGGATCATAGCAAAAAAAAAAGTGCTGGGAACAAGCCAGGAACTACGCTTATTAATATTAACTAGGAAAACATAAAACAGTCTAACTTAGCCAGCAGAGGGTTCACAGGAAACCACCCTGTTGTATTCAAGTGGTCTTAAAAGAGAAAATCAAGGCTAGCCCCAGTCTTGTGAACCAGGCTTGCCACAGATACCCACCAGAAAGAGTGCAACTCTTATGCTGACCAGCCAAGCTAGCCACAATGGTGGTCCATCATGACCCCCTCCACTAAATCATGATGCAATAGCCTATGTGGCCATGAAAAGTCACTGGACTGATGAAGAGCCTTTAAGGCCACCTGACACACTCACAAAAATTGTGATTAATTCCAAGGCTTATGATGGTGCTCAGCCTCAGAAACAGAAAGAGTGATGGTAATGGTAGGGAAGGCATCTCTAACAATCTCTTCCAAAATCGAATCTTCTCTCAACGCACACTGTAGGAACACCAAACTTGCAGCATGGCGATGACACAATAAGTGCGGTATTCCCAGCCCCCTACCATGACATAGGCATTGGACAACAGTCTCTCTACAGACCAGATGCTTGAAAGCACCCCACAAGAGGGAAGCTAACAAGTGATCAAGTGCCTTCTTTCTGTTCTTATAGAGAGAAAGTACAGCTAATTGGTAAAGGACAATCAGAAAGACGTAAGTGGCACATGCCTCTAACTTACTCTTTATGGACAAATGTCACGGAAGTCAAATCTGAACCACTGCTTTGACCTTTGACTGTACTTCAGATCAATTCTTCTTCAGCTGGAGACCAGGCCCAGAATCACAAGCCAAGAATGTTGGTGGATCTGTCTGCCCAACTCAAAACCCCCTTCCAGGCACCTAACTGTAAGCCGGATGATTTGTCGCAGTTAATTTTGGTGTCCGGTCACCTTCTCGTGCTGCTCAAGTGCCTTCTGTACTACCTCAATGTTGTTATGGCATGACACAAAAATTGACATATCATTGGCATATGCGGAAAACCTGGCTCAACCTCCAGGGATGGTAATTCTCTGTACGGCTGAATTGCATGCCCTGTCCTTTAGCCAGTGAGAGAGAGAGGCTTCAATGCCAAAGCATAAAATAAGGGTGGTAACTCTGATGAACTGACCAAGACAGCTCAAAAGCACTCAACGGCTTCCCATTCACCTGTGCCACAGTACTGGGGTAGCAATACAGGAGGCAGATCCACTTGCAGAAGTTGGGTTCAAATCCAGTGGCCTGCATGACAGCAGCCAGGTATCAAATGCCTTGAACTGATCTAAATTGATCAGCACAGATTCCTCATCATCTTCTACACCATCTATGATCATGCGGACCAGTTTGCTTTGAATTTTTAGTCTCCTCAACAAGTCTGCTTGGATCCCAACAACAACTGAATACAAAAAATTGTGTTTAGCAGAGGTATGGGCCTATAATCATCTAATTTCCGCCCAATATCCTTGCCTTTTTTCAACAGTGTGATCACACTGTTGGAAATCTGATTGGAGACAGGCTCCTACCAAAACCAGTTGTTGAACACCACTGTCAAAATAAGATCAAAATGTGCTACAGCCTCAATTACAATTCGTAGTTCAGACCATAAAGTCCTGAAGACTTGCCACTGCTGACCCTCTTCAATGCCAAATGAACTTTGCCCTCTGTGATCTTAACCTTGCATCTAGGTGCTTTAGTCGATGAAAATCAATTGAAAGTCATCCAAATAGCTATGAAACTCGTCACCACTGAGACCAGGCTCCTTGGTAAAAACTGTCTCTCGAAATACTGCCAAAACACCTCACACATGTCTGGTCAACTTCAGAATATGCCCCTCTGGGGTTTGGCCTCATGAATGTATCACTCAGAACCACAACAGATTTCTTCCTTGTGTAATTCTGCACCCACATTTACAGCTTCATTAGACATATTGTTTAACTTATGTCTAATTACCTGACCCTGGTAGTGCTTGCTAGTCTCACACTCCAGAGCCTATCTAGTGCTAACTCTAGGTAATCTTCCCCCAGCCTATGCCCAGGACAGATTATCCCCTAGAGTCTTCACCATCTTAACCCTGTCTAAGGCGAGTCATTGGCTGTATTCGGTGGTGAAAGACCTGATGCTACCCTTAAGCTTCCCCCACCACTTATTCCCAATAATCTTAAGTTAGCTGTTGCCAGAAATCCTGCCAGTCAAGTTAAGACAGATTGAACAAAAGGGTACAAGATCTGCCATGTGGACAGGGAGGCCCTTGAGAGAGACCTTTCTTCTCAGAGGAAGGCCCTCTTGAGGCTTCTGTTTAAATGTACCACCATCGATGGGAAGTCAATGGAGAACCCAAGAATTTCTTGCATGGCTGCGGTGTAATCACTCTTATTAGGAACACAAGGAAGAGGCTCAAGGTTTGAGGTTACCCCCAGTGTTTTAGAGTCTTGGAGCTCAAAAAGATGTCATAGTATTATTCTGTGAGGGTCCTGGTTTTACTCTATCCACAATCTGCATGCCAAGACTTTTGCTTGAATTTGGAGGTTTTTCAAAGCCTCTTCCATCAACTCTCTGTTGATGTGAAGGAATTGCCATGTTGACACATTGGTTGTCAACAGGGAAATTTTCTCAACTGCCTTGGGATTTGTGACCAATTTATTGCCCTTGGTAAAAGGGGCATATTTGTCTTGCAAAGCCATATAATCAGAAAGCCTATCAGAGCTTCATGCAGCTATTTCCAGTGGTGCTGAAGCTGGTTGCTGAATGGGAGACTCTGACAAAGTGAAGGTGTTTTCTCCCCAGAAGGGACAAAAGCTGAAAAAGGGTCAGACACAATAAGGGACAAACAGGGACAAACAAGGAAGTAATGCTAGGCAGAGTTCCAATAATATAGACCAGTCCAACTAAGTCAATCAAAGCACCTCCTGTTTACAATCACTCCACTTCTGTAAAGAAGAAAACATCCAAGTTTGGGGGAATGATTGCAAAATTTTTCCCCTCCCTATCTTATTGTCAGAAATACATGAAATGCATGCTGGGATATTTTTCTTAGACAATAAAATGGGATGGCTTACATTTTGACATGACTCAGTTCAAATATGCTGTTTTAGGTGGTTCAGGCTGACTTGCTAAACTCTCTTCCTTCTGGCAGAGAGAAACCCTGACAAGGCTATACAGGGCCTACAGGGAATTTTGCCCCACATAAAAAACGGCCTTGTGCCACATCATACCTTGTGGGGAGTCTAAGGTAAATAACCATAGTTCAGATCTGCCTTAACTACTAGACAGACCTACTGCATTTGCTTGTCCGATCTTGCTTTTCTCTACACCAAAATGGCACTGTAAAGAGATATTGGCAATCTCTGTTTGTAATGTGAAAATGTCTACTAACTGAATCAAAACTATCAAAATTCTTATAATCATATGCTATTAAGACAACTGTATACATAAGAAATAGTGAAAGAACTGAAAATCTGCCTTTGAAATGTTTACAATTTACCAGTAATATGTATATTTTTAGTACAGTTTGTTATACCTACGAACAAGGTGGAAAGAAATTGGACATGAAATGTGAAAAGGCAATTTTAATAGGCTATGATATGTTGAATCTTGCCTGTCTAACATATTGCCGGAAATTAAAAAAGTGAAAATAGTAAGGTGTGTAAGATTTACAGAAATTTTGAAATTCTTACCACATTCTTCCTTTCTAGTTGAGGAAAATGCAACATTAAGTCCCAATTATTTGAAGAGAAATCCTCATGGGGAAAAAAAACAAGAAAGTCAAATTATACATGCAAAAGATCCAACACTAATATGGAAAATATTCCTAGTGCAGAAACATCTAAGAGTAGATATCTCAGAATTTTACAAAAAATACTTGAATGCTTAAAGGATTATTTTGCTAAAAATTTGGACAATGTAGTAAGTCCCACTATAGACTATTAAATATACCAAATAATTATATTCTCAAATTATAAAACAAAATACAGAAAAATATAAATTAAACTTCAAAACAAAGAACCTGGAAGATTACAAACCATTCACTCAGACAGAACTTGAAGACACCATTAATGCTCACATAATTCAGTTGTAGGATCAGATGATGCTGACTATAAGTTCTAAAAACATCTTCCAAAAGAGTCATTAAAATTATTACTCAAAATATACAATTATATCTGGATAAAAAAGGATTTCCCAGAATAATGGCAACAATCCTACCAATTCCAAATTCAGGAAAAGACAATCAAGACCCTGGAAATTATAGACCAATTTCTTTTACAAGCTATTTATGTAAAACCTTAGAGAGATTTACAATGTGGCTTTTGCAAAAACAGATGTACAATGGACCACCTTGCTCATTTGGAGAACTTTATAAGGGAAAAATTTATAAGAAAAAAAATCTACTGTCTACTGTGTTTTTTGACTTGGAATGAGCTTACAAAACTACCTGGAAATATGGGATCATGTGAGATCTACATGACCTTGGACTGAAAGGTAGGCTACCAGAATTCATCAAAACTTTCTTTTAACTAGAAATTTTGTGGTCTACATTGGATCTATTATGTCTAATCCAAAAAAAAACAAGAAGATGGAGTGTAACAATAGAGTATATTGTCAGTTACTCTGTTTAGTATTTAAATAAAATTACAAAAGAACTTGCTCAAGGTATAAATGGATCTTTGTATGGAGATGATATACCACTCCAAAAATATCCACACAGGAAATGCTTCAATGTATGAATACTTGGAGCACTTAGAATATCACATGTAGAAAGTTTGTATGTAGAAGCAAATGAACCACCACCAAAACTTATACTTCAAAAGGAATTAGAAAAAATCAAAACAATTTTCCCAGACATTCATATATCTTTGCAGATGGCTCAAAATACAAAAATGAAACTGGATATGCAGAAGTGTATAACAAGAAAATATAAAAGAAATATCTGCTAAAAGAAACTTCAGTTTTCAATGCAGAGATTTGTGCCATAAACTTAGCAGTCAGTGTTATCTCTAGAAATAAAAATAAAAATTATGTAATATTTTCTGAGTTTCTATCCATTATAACAACAATAAAAAATAAAAAGTAAACATGACAACCCACTTCTAGTAAAATTATTAGATTCATTGCCCGACTGTATAGTACTATGCTGGATCTCAAGCTACATAAAAATTAGAGGAAATGACCAAGTAGATTCAGCTGCAAAGTCTACCTGAAACTTAATAATTTCATGATCACTTATACAGATCTAAAATGTAAAATAAACAGTTACATCCAACAGAAATGGCCAAAGTATTGCACTAACAACACAAGTAATAAATTTCACTCATTCAAACTAATCCTAGGTGAATGAAAACTAATGTTTAGAGAAAGAAAAAAAGTTGAAGTAACACTAACTCAACTACACGTGGGTCATGCGTACCACATCCATTCATACTTGCTGAAGAATGAAGATAAACCCATATAGCCAACATGCCAAACTGCACTCAGGGAAACAATTTAACTGAATGTACTCATTCAGCCCCTATAAGATATAAATACTATAGAGAAAACTATTTGAAAATACTGAAACCATATACCTAATGTCCTACCTTAAAGAAATAGGTTTATACCAAAACATATAAAGCTTGCAATAGATCATCTACAAAGTATATATCTATAAAACATCACTTTACCCTGAAAGTATAAAATTATGCATGCAAAATCTGTAGTTGAAGGCATAAAATTACATTCAAAATATTTAAATTTTGGCATTAAATAACCGATAGAGGTGTTGATATGCCACTAAACAAAAACAACCAAACCAAATATTTAAAAATATCTCTATAGATATGAATCAAACACAATATATAGAAAAGATTCTAGTCAAATTTGGAATGCAAGAGTGTAAATTTTGATTAATCCCTTGTGAAATGGATATCAATATGCTGGACAAAAGCAATGTTGAATCATCAGATGGAAAATATTACTGAGAAATAGTCAGTAACCTGATATATATTATGACCACAACTCATCCAAATATGTTATGCTGTAACAAAATTATTGTAATATTCAGCAAAACCAACCATGGATTACTTGATAAGAAGAGCCAAACAAGTTATATGTTATTTAAGAGATACAGACACACACAGTCTAGTGTTTAATAAATCTAGTAAGCTTTTAAGTTTAACAGGCTTTTGTGACACTGATTGGGAAAATTTGAAAGATCACTACAGTACCACAGGATATGGTTTTCAATTATCATCAAATAGTTCTATGGTTTTTTGGAAAACATGAAAATAGCATACAGTAGTATTGTTAATATATGAAGTAGAATACATGGCATTAGCAGTCACAAAAGAAGAAACAAAATTACTGATTCAATTATTAAACACCATGATTAATTCAAATGAAAATGAGCAAGTCAATATCTGTTGTGACAATCAAAGTACTACTTGCTAAGAATCTTGTTTACCACCAACATTCAAAACAAGTCAAAATAAAATACCAATTTATAAGGACTGAAGTTCTAAATGGCACAATAAAATTGGGCTATACCAAAATGTCACTGATTTCTTTATAAAGCCTATCAGCAGAGTAAAATTAAATACATGCTCTGAATGGAGCACGATCCTGAACATTTTGTTTGCCATTTATCCCCCTCCCCTGTACACCATTGCTCCAGTTATTTCTTCTCCTATTTTTTATCACATTTGTGATTTTAAAAAATGCTTTAAAAAAGGAAAGAAAATTGAGATTTTTTAAATAGATAAAAAACAAAATCTTAAAAAAGAATATAAAAAATAAACATGAAATATTGAAAATATAAAAAAAAATGTAAAAAAATTAGAAAAATAAAACTAGTTTTGAGGTATTAAACAAAACAAAAAAAGAAAATGCAAAAACAATTGTAAATATATATATATATATAACTTGTTTATATTTATTGACTTAATTAGAGTGATGGGAGGGGAGGAAAATGTGTGCAATCATCCATTTGATTGAGGAATGCAGTGTCGATTCCAATATACATAGGAATGACTGTAAAACATCCCTTCCTCAAATTTATAGACAAAGCATAGAGATGCATACAAGGATTTCTACCTAACTAATAAAATAGACCACTTCTCAAACTCATCCACACAATTTTTTTTTTTGTTTGTCTTGAAGTCTGACTGCTACAGTCACTTGACTATCCTTTTTGCATGTTAACACCATGTTATGGTGCGATCTTTTTGCCTTATTTCTGTTGTCTTGCCTAGTTTCATTTTTTTCATGTGTATATATATATATATATATATATATATATATATTGTTTGTTTAGTATTATTTTGCCCTGTTTTTTTTTTCTTTTGTTATTATTTATTGGAAACTTTCTCAATTCCATTTGAGCAATTTTGCCAATTATGCTTAACCATGGCCAATTACTCTATAAGTACACACTATTGTTAATTTTTCATATGTGAATATCTATCTATATATATATATAACTGACTATGTGTGTGTGCATGTGTGTGTGTGTGTTTACGAACTACTCGATAACCATAAGGCATATTTCCACCAAATTTGGAACATAGATTGTACTTGATACTGAGTGTATCTGGGCAAAAAAATTAGTCATTTTTCAAAAATCAACAACCGATAAATATAATGTTTAAATGAGAATTTCCCTTAGTTTGGTTGTTTTTAAAATTTCAAACTTGAAGTCTAAACCCTAAGGCCAATTCTAATGAAACTTGATAAGTGTATGCAACTTACTGTCACGCTTATTATACACTATGTTGATTTTCATTTCTCTTGACACTGGGACCCCCAGGGTGCCCCAAAGGGACCAAAAAAATTCAAATTGCTTCGATTTTGATGAAATTTTGCATGTTTGTTATGCTCTTACAATGAGATAGAAATCGGTTGTCAGATTTTTAAAAATGCATGAGGTGGCCCCCAGGATGACCCTATAAACCTCTTGATGCCTCAATTGCTTTTCAAGTGTATTTTGTAGCAGTATTCCCCAATTTCAACAAACATTTCAATACATATTGAGATTATATCGAGTAGTCATTTGAAATTCACTGAAAATCAACACTGGGACCCCCATGAGTCCCCTAACCAGAAGGGAACCCCAAAATTTTCAATTAAGTCTACAGACTTGGCCATAAAGTTGATTAAATACAAACTTAAAAAAGATGTGCTTTATTATTTCAATTACTATTAGTCTTAAACCTGTCCTTTGGCTTGAAATTTGGGACCCCTAGGGTGAACCAAAGGAACCCCCAAATTTTCAAATTGCTTCGATTTCGACGGAATTTTACATGTATGTTACAATCTTAAAATGAATCAAAAACGATTATCAGATCATAAGGGGCCCCCAAGATGACCCATGAACACCTTGCTGCCCCATTTGTCTTTCAATTGTAGTGGTTAGCAGCATTCTGATGAAAATTTACACACAATTTGTGTTTAGATCAATCAACTCAAAATCAAAACTGATACCCCATGTGTCATAAATACATTATGAAAAATATCAGTTTTTCCCATGGATTTCCCATTTTGGTGCTGAAATAGTTTAGTTTGCATTAATTTGATGGCAAAAATTATATCCTTCCTTAAGAAAAAAAGAATAAATGAAAACGAAAGTGTGCACTGATGAGAGAAGTGCACGTAGGTATAAGACATGTGTGCGAGATCAATCGAATGTGTAGTGTGTACAATTGATTTTGCTCCACGTGCAATGATCAATCAATTTATGTAGTGCGTGCTATTGATTTTGCTTCATGTGTAGTGTTCATTAGTGCTATGTGATGAAATAAATGCAAAAAATCTCATTCATATCAAAGTTGTCATCCAGTAAAAGGGTAGGTAGGCTGCCTTCATGCATGTATATTTTGAATTTTTGATACTTTAAATTTAAATTTGTGAAAATCATATTATTAAAAAAAGTTTAAGCATAAATGCCAATTTTTAATTATGTATTTATCATCTTCTAATCAGCGTTTAAATAATGCTTACTAACTCATATATTTGGAAACTTGAGCCCTAAAATTTTGACAGTTTTATTCTGAAAAATGCACTTATAATGATATAAAGACCCTCTTTTGATTCATTTATAGTTATGCTAAACTTAGCATGTATGTTTTAACATTCATAGTGAGTAGGTTTCTAGCTGCAAGTTAATTTTATTTTTATCACTAGAATGTTTTTTTAGTAGTCTATTTTTAGATAAACCCTAACTTTACGAGCTTGCTTATAATTGTTTACCACGTTCTCGTGGTGTTCCTTGCATTTAATTTATTGTGGCTATATTTCCATTAATGTGTATAATATTCTTGCTTTTTAATTGATTAATTCATTGTTATTCAAAAAACTTAGCCAAACCCCTCCAAACTACAGCCTGACAGTAATGCCAAGAAAGCGAAATCCTTCACTTGGATGTGCTACTACTACAGCCAAACGCATGAAAGCATGGAGAAGATATGCTTCGCAACAAGAAACTCAAATTAAACTGACACAAAATGCTATATGTACAGCTAATGCAAGGTCAGCAGAAACTAATGAGCAACGGTTAACTAGACAAGGAAGGAATGCTACCAGAACTTCTGCTACTCGAGCTGTCAAAACTGAGGGGCAAAGAACTATTCTATACAGTCTTTGTTAACGTTAGTTTTCAGCCTTGGCACGGCTGCTAGGAGAAGTCTTTGTTGAATTTCTTCTTCCAATGCATGTTGTTCATTCAATGTAGTTTGAGCAAAAGCTGTCAACAAAGCATTTCTCTTCAACAATTTTCGAAGATCGATTGGGATTAATGTACTCTTCATTTGCTGACAAATATTTTTTGTATCTTCTGTGCTTCTGTAAAAAACAACTTTCTCCTGTTATAAATGTTTTCACACTTCATGTCATTATAATTTTTCACCAGATAGATAAGAGGCACTAAAGAAAAATCTTCTTTATTTTAACTTTACAGATTGGATGAGATTCGTGATTTTTTTTTTAATAAACCCAGGCAATGCCAGGTAATGCTGCTAGCTTAATATATAAACAGGAGTTTACCCATTTCACCAAAATTATTGGCATATATTCTTAAATTCTCAGGAAATTTAGAATGTTTTCACATGTATAAACATGATTTTACACATGCTGTCAAAATTATTGGCATAATTTTTTACATCCTTATTATTATTAGATAGACCTCACCTGTGAATCATTAAATATATAAACATTATTTTACTCATGCTTTTTAAATTGATTGCATATTTTGGATTTAGAGTTATTTGCCACTGCTTGAGGCAAAATTAATGCTATATTTCATTAAGTCCTTTTTTTTCAAATTGTCTGAAGCAAGGTGATAATGCCAGTAAAACACAAGTAGTTATTGGGAGTGAAAGAGAATGAAAATACTTTGAAAGGAACCAGGAACCTGATCTTAAACAGGGAACAAAGGATAAATTATGTGATCATGTGTGCATGATTCAAACTGCTTGGGGGCTATTCCAGCATTGTTGGAGTCTTTATAATATTTCAATAGCCTAGCATGCCTTCTCTTTCCCTTAGAGAGTTTTCCATAGAGAAGTTGCTTTGGGTTTCTGTTATTGTCCATCAAGATGAGATGCTCTGTCCATCTTCAGGTTGGGCTTTCAGGGTTATGGTTTCTGTGCAGTCCAGGGCATCAAGGTTTGTGATCCTATCAACCCATGTAATGCAATGGATAGAGTGCAAGCTTTGCATGTGAAAGTGCTCCAACTGTTTGATATGTCTTCTATATATGGTCCAAGTCACATCCATAAAGAAGATTAGTGATGACAACTGAATTATAGACCTTGAGTTTAGTAGATTCCTGGATGTTGTGTTGATTCAACACATAAGCTTGCAGTCTGCTCAGGAGTTGATTTACCTTTCAGATCCTGGCATTAATTTCTTTGTCAAGGGAGCCATAATTGGAAATGAAAACTTCTGAGATACTTGAATTCCTCCACAGTCATCAACTATATTCCCTCAATGGATAATGGTCTGTTGTGGGAGGGTTGGGTTTGAATAGCACTTCTGTTTTCCTGAGGCTGATAGTAAGGCCAAACAGGTGGGATGCTTTAGCAAAATTGTTGATAAGGAGTTGGAGGGCAGATTCCAGATATCCAATGAGAGCAGAATCATCAGCAAAGAGGTCCTCTAGAATCAATTTCTTGATCATCTTGTTTTTTTGCACTGAGGTGATGGAGGTCAAAGAGAGACCCATCTAGTCTATACCTAATACCTATACCTGATACTCTGTTTTTCACAGTGTGGCTGAGAATTCAGGTGAAGAAGAGGTTGAACAGCACTGGAGCTAGGACACACACCTGCTTCACATCACTGGAAATCTCAAAGGTCTCAGATACCACTCCTCCAGAAAGATGAGATTAGAATCCTTAAAATGGAAGGGGTGGAGGAGTTTTAGATTTTTTTATGGTTAGAATAAACTTCTATTTTTCTACCTTGGTAGGATTGGGAGATCAGTCAGATAAGAAATATATGCTTATCAAGTAAAATTTACAACCAAGATGGAGAACAAACTTAAAGACATTTTTTCTCTCTCTCTCTCACTCTCACTCTCACTCCAGTCAATGAAATGACCAGTAAGAGTGAAAATAGAATAAATGCAGCTAGTTGTAGATTAATATTTTTTAAAAATTAATCAAAATTTAAAAAGTATTTTAGTATAACAATTTAAAAAGTATTTTAGTATAACAAGAAAAGGAAGTACCAACAATCTTTTGAGGAAATGTGAGTAAAAAAGTTAATGAAGGATCTTAGTCAGAAAAAGCAATTAACTCATGATTCTTCATTCTGTACTAAGTAGTACATGTATCTCTATCTATAAAAGGCAGGATGTATGTGTGTGTGTGTGTGTGTGTGTGTGTGTGTGTAATGAATGCACGGCTGCAATTTTCGACGGATTTGCACCAAAATTTACATGCACATGCTCCAAGTTTCCCAACTCCCATCGATAGTGGAAATAATTGATTTTTTCATGCTTCTACAGCAGTTTTCATGTACTTTGTGGCCATTTTCTACTGGCCAGAGAGAGAGCCAATAGCTGGCTGCCATGAATAGGTATGAAGATTCTATTGGCCAGCGTGAGAACCAACAGCTGACTGACACGAATGTTAACTAGCATGCTAGCATACAAAAAAATTGATAGCTGCATTCGTCACAAATGGAAAAAATTTAAATCTGCATGGCACTTTACTCCAATTGGCTCATTCGCTTGCTTAAACTCAACGTTGATTCTGATTCCGCAGAACTGGATTTGTTGTTAACATTCTTTTTTCATTCGGTTTTTCCAGTTACAAGTCCTTTTTTAAAGCTGATCGTCTTGTATTCATTTTGTTTTGTTCTTTTTTCATAACAGATTTAATGTTTAGTATAGAGCTTAGAAAAAATTTGCAGTGTGAGATAGGCAAGAAGTAAGGCATGTAGCAACATCAGTATGGCAAAGGGCACTCCTTTAAAGATTAGGAAGGGCAAAAATATTTTAAGTCAAGTGATAGCAATTACTGTATGAGTCATACGATTTTTTAATCAAGCACAGGCAATACCGGGCCATGCTGCTAGTAAAGAATAAATGGTTTAAAGAAAAGATGAGATTGAAAGTTCCTGTTATCAACAAGGACCCAACTTATATCCAATAATAAAGGTTTCTACTTCCAGTAACATTACCATTTTCTATATGATAGAATATGTATTCAATATACTAAAACTTTTTTGAATTCTTGTTTCTATTGGCATAATATGTGTGTCTTTCTCTCTCTTCCAGCTCACTCCCTCCCTCTCACTCTCTGTACCATGTTCTTTCTGGGCATGAGTGTAAGAATGTATTTGCATAATTTGCAAATCCTAAGGAGGAGAATATTGAAAAAGGTAGTAAGCAATGTCACATTAGGAGAAGTTATAAAGAGACATTTATTATTTTTACTAGTGTTCACACAATAAAAGACTCAAGAGTCACCCAAGGCATAAAGACATACTGAATGAGGTATGTGATATGAATGTAAGGGTATGAAATTATGTGGATATGGCTTGTTGATACCACTGATACAATTTAACACATGATAACAATAAAATTAGAATTTTTTCCTATGTGATCCATTAATAAACATTATTTTACCTATGCTGTCCAAATTGACATATTTTGTTAAAATTAAAAGTTCTTCACATATGAATCATAAGTTGAGTATCCTGTATGAAATTCCAAAAATCTGAAAGTTTTTCTGGTGCTGACATGACTTGTCACAAATGAAAAATTTCAGAAAGCACTAGGAAGGAGGTGCCAAGATTATGTGCAGCAGTTGTAAGTGACCTCATCTACTCTGGGTAGAGGTTCATCAGCCCAGATATGTAGCTTATGTTGGTACCAATTTTTTGTTCGTGATCATCACAGCAACACTATGGATTTCTTACCATGTGTTTTGTTGAGCATATTGAAGATATTATTCAAAATGTCAAAAAATCCTACATTATATATTTTTTTGTAAGTAATGACCATGTTTTTTTTTGTACATGACCAGAAAGTACACAACATTACACTGGGCAACAAAAAAAGACATCTTTTAAGTTATCTATGGTTTTTCCAAATGATTTATGCAAATTTTTCACTGCTGAATCAGAAAATGACATCTGTTTCTCTTGATCAGGTTGTTTTTGTGCTAAGTTAAGTTTTTAAAGATCTGATCCTCTGACTAAATTGATTGCTTTTTTGTGACATTATTGATTGAATTTTGTTAATATTTCTCATATGAAATATGTTTTTAAAAGAAAAATATTGTTTTCTAATATGATTTATTAATTAAATGCTGCAAACATCAATTACAATAAATTGAATAGTATACATGTAAGATAAATATAAGTACATGTAAATTGCATGTTATGTCATCATTGTTCAAAATTCAGGTCTTGAAATTCCATTTATTTGAACCCTTAAAATGGTCAGTGGGTGGGGTGTTTCTTTTCAAAGTCCAACAGTAATCAGCCATCATGTACAAAAAGGCATCATTTTTCTCCACAAATTATAACAATGATTTATAATCAATCATAATTTTCATACTAAAAAAATGTGTGAAATACAGCAAGGTGTGGATAATTTGGGTAGTACAGATATAATAGCATCATCCACATGTACAAAATCTTAAGATTGATGGAAGCATTATTAATAAAAATGAAAAAGTCAACACTCAATAACATGAAGATGGCCACAATATGCTGTGTTTGGAAAATAAAAATATATATATAGACATTTTTATGTTTAACATCCTTTTTATAGATACAAGTGTTTAAGTAAATGCTCTGTTTATAATAAACAGTATTAAATAACATTTACCAGTCTGAATGTCCGAGAAATTTTCATAGAAAATATTTGTCCTTCGACAGGATTCGAACCTGCATCCTATACGGAACCATCATATAACCTGACATGCCTTACCACGTGGCCACAAAGGATCGTTCGGTTGGCAATGTCGAATTTACTGCTTATAAACTTCAACTTTCCATGAATCTCTCACGTACATTCATAACTACTCATGGCGTATCAAATGTAAACAAATGACGTCACACATTATGAGATGGACAAAGTCCGACAATTATTTAAAGACATTTTTATGTTTAACATTCTTTTTATAGATACAAGTATTTAAGTAAATGCTCTGTTTATAATAAACAGTATTAAATCACATTTACCAGCCTGAATGACCGAGAAATTTTCACAGAAAATATATATATATATATATGACCAACAAGCACTTTCTGATCATTGGATTTGATAAGATAATTTAATTTATGGCCTCTTTTGTCCTCACAGATCTCAATGCATTTTCCTTACACACAGTTTTGTCTTTCATTCTGACCTGAAGAAGTGTGAATCAACAGATGTTTACATTGTATATAGCTTTTCCACTTTGTCTCATCATCTCTGTTTTTGTTTTGGATACTATTATACATCATACAAAAACATATATATATATCTGGTCTTGCAGAAAACATTTAGCATAAACAAAATAGGATTCCCCATAATATTTGATATATTTGGTTATTTTTTTTGGAGAAGTAGATTAGACTGAGAAAATGTTACCATTCCTGGTTTATATACAAATAACACTCTTTGGTTTCAGTGGGCTGATTAAAAAAAAATCCAACAGACACCAAATAAACTGGCAGACAGACACATTCTGGTTTCTGGTCATGGATGCGATAAGGTAATTTGATTTATGACCCCCTTTTATCCTCACAGATCCCTAAATATTATTCTTGCAGTTTTCATCTTTCATTCTGGCCTGAAAAAGCTGGAGAAAGCAGACATTCTCAGTAAAACACATGATTTATAACTTTTCCACTTTGTTTCATCATCTTCACTTTTGTTTAGAATACTATTATAAATACATACATACACACATACATATATATATATATATATATATATATATATATATATATATAATATTATAATATTTTTTGTTTATATATATATAATATTATAATATTTTTTGTTTAAAAATAGGATTCCTTCGCTACATAAAAGTTCTCATGTTTCAAAATCGAGAGCCGAAACCATCCAAATAATTATTAAAATTAAGTTGAATTGAGGTGTTTAGTCCCGTTTCATCTTCAAGCAAAAATTTAGGAATAAACTATCTCTTGGTTTATGTGTGTTTTTAAACATGGTTTGTTATAACATTCATTATTGCAGGAGTGGCTAGGCGAGTCACCTCACCTTGGTTAAGTGGTCAGAGAGTTAATTCTTATCTATAGATTAATCATCTTCTGAGAGGTTTTGCTCTGGTTGGGTAGGGTATTTATTTATATATATATATATATATATATATATATATATATATATATATATATATATGTATCTCCTACAAACACACACACATGCACATATATGTATAATCAATTTTTTATTTAAAATATTGACAAGGGAAGGGGCAATTAAAAATATCAGTTTGGTAAAAAAAGTTTATTGTAATTTATTGTATAAGTATTTTGCAGTTACAGAACTGACAAGTCAAATAGAAAAGGACACTGAAAATATTTCTACTCTTTCCAAAAGAAATCTCATGATTGGTTATCTGGTCAGATTATGGTAAGTAAATTGACTGAGAACATTTCAGTAACCCAGTTGAATAGTCTTAAATGATTACAGATGTTTAAGAAAATTCATTGAATGCTATATGTCCTTAAAGAAGGTTGGAAACTGACCAAGTGAATATATTATTTAGTGTATATTCTTGGTTTATCAGTATTCAAGATGATTTAATGAATATATCAGAAATCTAGGAAAAGTGACTGACAGAAATAATTTGATAAAAATAGCAAAGATCAAGATGATTGTTAAAATCATAGAATGATACATAAAAAAACCTTTTTGTTTAGGAACTGATAAATTAATTTCTATGTCCATCATTTGTTCTTCTTAAATTCATAACCAATATTCAGACACAGATCAAAACCAATATGATCCTTATAATTAAACCTTTTATTATTATACTATAACCCTTAATAGTAAATACTATAGAAAAATTTGCAAACACGGATAAACATAATAAGATGTAGTGTCAGAAAGACTGTTTTTTCCTTGACACTGATATTATTTTAACTATCTTCACTCTGGCAATGTTTATTTGTTTAAAAAGCAATGATCAGAATTAGAATAAAACCTAATTGAAAGTGAACTTATATGTGTTTTGTTCTCAGGAATTTATAAGAAAAATATTAAACACTATTTATTTATTAGATTGTTTATTTACAAGAATAATTTTATATTTATGACATTCTAAAAACTAATACAATTAGAATTTATAGAATGTAATATTTATCATTTATAAATAAATAAATGTGAAAACAATATGTTATTCATAAACTTATAAATGTTTACTAAATTATTAAAATATATGAATCATCTATAAGAAAATCCTTATTATTTCTCATTTTATAAAGTTTAAATAAGTTGGCAATTGGCTGATGTTTTGCCAACCATTCCAATAAATAATATAATATAATATTGTAAATATCTAATAAATATATAAATAGTGTCTATTATTTTTGTTGTCAATTCTTAAGATCAAAGAAAATGTATAATTTTATTTTCATATGTTTAGTTTTATTAAAATTCTAATCATCACTTTTTAAAAAGATAGTTTAAAAAGTGTTGTCATGGGAAAATGTATCCTTTTGACACTATATCTTACTCAGGACACATTTGTCCATGTCAAAAAATTAATAAAACAAAGCAATTTTATTCTCATAGCTATTATTATATAAGGCTGATGCAAAAATTCCCAGTGCCATCATTTGTACAATATTAGGTAAATCTAAGAAGTGTCTTTGAAGTTTACTTTGCTCTTTATTGCTTGTACAGAAAACCAGAGACAAAATTTTAATGTCTGAACAATGATATTATGAATATAAAATTCTTAAGCAATTAATGATATTTTTTAATCTGATATTATTTATTATTACTTTAAATGTTATATTTATTGAGTATATGTGATTGAATATACATACCTGTTCTTTCAACAGTAGAATTGATGTCTACTAGCTTAAAAATTGAGAGTCCTACTAAATAAAATATATCTCAAATGAAATAAAAATCAAATGAAAAATTCCCTTTTACCATCATGGAGGCCAAGGTACCTTAAAATTATATTCCCTGGTTGAAAAAGGAAAAACAGATTTGAATCCTCTTAAGCTAAGGAGCACTTAGTTTAATGTGGTGTTCCTGATTGAAAAATGAAATGCATATTGAATTTCTTGTAAGTTTTGGCTCACTTAAAATGTAAAAATTACTTCAATAAAAAAAGATTGTATGAGAAAAATAATTAAAATGTTGGAAAGTGTAAAAATTAATATAAAAATTATATAGGGAATATTAAATTGTATGAAAAACTAATTAAGAAAATTAAAATGTGACCAACACAATTTCTTTGAAAAAGAAACTGACAAAATTAAGCCAATTTATACAAAGAAAAGCATGAGTAAAAATTTATTTCTAAAGAATTAAAGAAAGACTCCAAATTGATTTTATAAAAAAACTGCCAAAATGAAGCCAAACTGTTAAAACAAACCTGCCAAATTAAAGTTCCAAAAAGTTTGATTAGATAGTGATTCTTGAGTTTTTAATCAATGGAAATAAAAAAAAACATACACAGCCTAAGTAGTTTGTATATGATCCAGTTTGTGGGGAAATTTTGATTGCAAAGTTAGAAAGGATTCAACCACCTGAGTGAGAAAGCTTTGATTTAGTAAGAAATGATTGACCATCTCAGACATGTAAAGCTGTTGTGAAAGTGATTGACCGGATTGAGATAAAGTAAAGGACTGTTATCTGGGATAGTAAAGACTACTACAATTGCAGCCACTGCTCCTACTGCTGTTGCTGAAGAAGAGAATTCTCTTTACAAAAAATGTCTTTTCCTAAAATAGAGATATTTATCTCATTCAAATGCCTTTTTTAAACCTGTGAAAGTTTATCACATTTGAATGTCCTTTCTGAAACTGGGAGTTTATCACATATTTGAGAAAACCTGTTTAAAAAATCTGAATATTTGTTAAAAGGACCCAGAGAAGCAGCATCACCTGAGGTAAGTATTACTTTTCTCACTTCTTCAAATTTCAACCATTGGCATTTTGAATTGTAAACTTTTCAAAGTAAGAAAATTTATTTTGTTGCTAAAAAATTAATTTATATAAACTGCTGCTCTGTTCTTCTAACTGAAAGTAAGTAAAATTCCTTTGTTGTTAAGGAAAAAAATTGTTTTTCATGAACTGTTATTTTCTAAACGTAAACAGATTTATACTATTTACATTGTTCAGACTGTTGTCCTCATCTTTATTGTTGTATTCATGATGTTATAGACAAGCATATGGTTGCAAGAAAGAAATACGACAACAGCAGAAATAGATTTACGTGATTTATTTCAATAGGAACATGTGGTTTTGGGACAGCTACCTTGTGGTATCATTCATAAGCTGGCTGCCGATCTGGGTTGATCTCCCATAGTAGTTCTCACTGTTTGGCATGGTGCTCCTCCTGCTTACTGCTGCTGACTGCTGCTGACTGACTGTGACAGATCTCTTCCCTGGCCTCCTGTTGACTGCACTTCTACTTTCCCGTGTGACCCCTTTTATGGTGTTTTTTATGGCTTAACAGGCTCGAAAAATGATGCGAGTATAATTAGGAGAGAAGCATTTTTATTGGTTGAGAAATAGGAACACTTTAAAATATTATTTTATTTTTTGACTGGAACTAGTGCGTCGGGCCTATGCGTAAACGACGATAATGATTATTTTGTGACAGGGCCTTGTCCCGTTCACATCCGGCTCTCGCTCTTGAGTATGTTAGTTTATTTGCCTGCAAATCAGCTGAAATATGTCCTATTTTATTTTATAACAATGATGTTTCAGCCATTGTACATTCTAGGCTTCTTCAGGTGATATATGTTGGAATGTCAAACTGAACCCTTTATAGTTACAATCTCATCTCAAAAATATAGATAGATATAAACAAAGAACTGTTTATATATCTTTAAGGCACACAAAAGAAATTTTGTGTAAAGCCTATATTTTATTTTATACAATTTGTCTATTGTAAAAAATATATTTTGTCTCATTGATAAATGTTTGTTTCTTTGCAAATTTCACTTTGAATAATCTTTTTTGTTAGATCTTCTAACAGTATTTATGGAGAGAAGGATAAGAGATTTGAACCCCACCTTCCCTCCCTATTCATTCTTTTTAAAAGTGTTGTTGTCCCTTATTTAAAAAGAAATACAGATTCACTTCCTTTTAGGCTAAGGCACACTTTGTTATTCTGATTGAAAAAGTGAATACAGGTTTAACTCCTGTTGTGAGGGACATTTTTTAGGAAGACTCTCAATCCCTAGGCCAGTAAACATTATTTTCACTTTTAAAAACAATTATATCTGTTCAATCACATGTATCCACTAAATATAACACACTGGAGACCTTTGTATCAAACTAATAATTGTTTACTTTAAACCTTTTAAAGTCAATTATTCCTGGATTTGTGTATTACTTTGTATTAGTTGTCATTATTGTTTTAATTTTGTTTATTAATGTATTTATATTCCCATCATGTTCTTTCATCTGTGAAAATAAATTTTGATTAAAAAACTGAATAAAATCTTATAGAATTTATCAGCTGTTTTGGTGAGGATAATTTGGGTTCATGTAGGAGAGTTGGATGACATATTATAGTAGTTAAGATTTTAATCATTTTGGCTGTAGAATTTCCATGGCTAATACAGTTATTAAAAAGGCAATAAGATAAGCAAGTAGTTAAATGAACAGGAAAATAAAGTCAGAATAAAAATTGAAAAAAAAAAAAAAATTAAAGGCAAATAAATTTAATTGAAAATTGGACAAACTTGGACCTTCATGAGCACAGAAAAAATGGAGTGGTAAAAGGATGTATTTTTTTCCATTGATATCACTGTTATTTTAATTACCTTCACTCCTTGGAGATGTTTATTGTTTCAAAAAGGAATGATTAAAATTTTGATAAAACCTAAACAGATGAAAGGGAATTTATACATTTTCTTTGTTTTTGAGAATTTACAAAAAAATAACAAAAACTATTTATTTATTAGATTGTTTATTTACACAATCTATTTATTATATTGTTGGTTAGAACAGTTGGCAAAACATTAGTTAATTGCCAATTGATTCAAACTTTATAAAATGGTAAATAATAAAGATTTTGTTATAGATGGTTCACATATTTTAATAATTTAGTAAATGTTTATAAATTTATGAATAAAACATTGTTGTCCTATTTATTTCCTTATAAATTAGTAAATGATAAATATTGTGTTCCAGTAGTTTTAATACAATTGTATTAGTTTTTAGAATGTTGTAAATATAAAAGTATTCTTGTATATACACAATCTAATAAATAAATAGTGTTTAATATTTTTTCTAAATTCTCAAGAAGAAAAAAATGTATAAATTCACTTACATATATTTAGGTTTTATTCCAATTCTAATCACTCCTTTTTAAAAAAATAAATATTGCCAAGGGAGTAAAGATAGTTAAAATAATAGCATTATCAATGGAAAAAATGTTTTTAACACATTTTTTTTCAAGCACATTTGTCCAAGTTTGACAAAATTTGTTTTTATATTTCATACTGTTTTGCATCCCAACATGATTCAAATTCTGGTCAAAAGAGAAATTAAACTATTAGTTAGTCTAGTAACACGGAAAGTGTAACACCAAAATTTGAAGGTGCACAGTTTTAAGGAAAGTCATTTTTCAAAAATTAAGTAAAGCATGAAAGTATTGAAAAATAACCTTAGCAATTCAGAAAAGACTGCTCCACTCTTACATGATGGATAATCCCCTATTTTTTTAAAATCATTTAATCTCAAGCAGGGCAATAAAGCCACTAAGATGGAAGGGGCTGATGATGATGATGATTGACATTGCATCCAAATTTTTGAAGATCATCATTGAAAATCAGGAAGACAAAATATCCTTCTTTATAGCAGAGAATGCTGGAAAATCTCATTAAAAAATGGAAAAAGTAACTAAATTAATCAATATGCAGTTCTAGCAACAAATGTTAAGAATGCCATAAACAGAACATATGAAAAATGAGAAAGTTTTTAAAAGAATATAAAATATAAAATAACTTTTACAAAAAAAAATATCCTGAAATGTTCTCTATAAATAATGAAGAAGAAAGGCTTGGAGAATTTACTACTCACAAGGTATATCAATAGCAAGAGATACAGGAGAAAATGAGTAATCAACTTAATAAATTTGATAAAATAGATGAAGGAACAAGTACTACAAATATAAATTGGGGATGTTGATTTTTTTAGTTGTATATCAACCTCTATTTAATACAGAAATCTAAATATTTTGGATACAATTTTATGGCTTCAACTACAGATAAAATGTCTTGTTGGTCATTTTGTAATAAAATGCATTGTTGGTAATTCTGCTATAAAATGTATTGCTGGTCATTTTGTTATAAAAAGGCATTGTTGGTCATTTTACTATAAAAATGTATTTTTATATTTTCATCAGTCAGTCAGTTATGTGCCATGCGTGATACATGCTTAGACAATCATGTATCTTTCAATATATGGCTGACAAGGCAGATTTTTTCCTGCAGTAAGTTGCCATTTCTTTCTGTGGTAGACCAGTTGCTATCCAAGGCTATATAATCTGGTCTGTCCTGCTATTTACTCATAGCTGGGGAGAGAAGAAGAGGATTCATACCTTTCCCAAGGGTATTAGCACGTAAGTGAATGTAATGGATTTGACTGGAATTCAAACTCAGCTTTTCGATTCCTCAATCCAGGCTGCTATCCATTACTCCACTCTGCCTACTCTTTCATAGTGTTCTGTTTTTGTTTCGGGGGTTCACTATCTGCCCATAGCTGGGAACCTAATAGGTGCTACAACCCCGGGTCAGGGTGGATCTGGGAACAGCAATTGAGGTGGTTCCACTCTCCTCAAAACTTCCACTCTTCCAATCAGTTCTTGCTGCTGGATGTAGTTTATAATCATACCCTGGACATAAAAAGTTATAAAAAGGCAAGTATAGCTGAGAGCAACAAAAACAGTAAGGTGTGGTGAGTTATAACCTCCCATGGCCTGGAGAAACATGACACATAAAGAGAGATAAATATGCCATTTTTTTTCTTGGATACTAAACTTCATACCTGTTGTTCAAACTTCAAAGAATCAATATATAAATAAGGTTAACTGCAAAGTTAATTCACAGCTGTCAGGTAGAAAGTGACTTGACTGAGTTTTGGCAAAGGTGACTAATTTGTTATGGCAAATAATTCTGTCAAATGTTATTAACTTTATTCATTTTTATGGTGGACATATAATTAATTATGATAATTAGTGAAAGAGAAATCATCACTAATCAAAATTACTGTCAAATGATCAATCAAAATACTTTGAGATAGACTAATTAAACTAGAAATAATTATTTATTTTTCAAGTGAAATTTACAAGCATTTTTTTAATTAATTAAAAATAAATCATTTTATGAAGAAAGTATTTAAATGCTTTTGTCTGTCTAGAATGTTATTGGCTCTTCTCAAAATTATAGAAATTACTTTCTTTTCAAGTAATCAGATATGTTTTCTGAATTTAACTGATATTATTAATAATAAAATGTAAATAAATGAAAATAAACTCTATAAGCACTGTCAAATAATTGAAAAGTTTTGGTAATTCAAAGAATGTAACTATTCTCCTTGGAAACCAAAGGGATTAGATTTCATCCTTAAAGCAACAATTGTAACATATATGGAATTCAAACAACTACCAAAGTGGGATTACACTGCGATATATATATATATATATATATATATATATATATATATATATATATATATATTTGTTTGTATGTGAAATAAATGACTGAGATGAAATATCTGAACTGAACAATGTAAGATGAAATATGTGAAAACCATTTTGATGTTTCAAATTCTAAATGATTTCTACAAATTTTAAACAACCAACTAGTTTTCACATATTCCATCTTATAGTTAACAGATTGAAGAATTTGTCTCCAAATTTCGCATATAAACCATTTAAAAGGGTCAGATATATATATCACAGTTTTGATTCCGATGTCCATACTGTCTATATCTATATTTACACCTATCAATGTAATCTACATGTATGTGTGTGCATATATATATATATATATATATATATATATATATATATATATATATATGGATTGTTAAAAGATTCATGTTAAAAAGATAAAAAAATAAAAAAACAAATGAAAACTACAGACAAAAGTTCATTTTCTCCAGCAAAACATTCATTTCTGTAGTTTACTGCTACCATCAAGCAGAAATATTTCTCCTCCCAATGATGGCCATTTTGGTTGAAACTAGTCGAGGAATCTAAATGAAATAATAATAAAAAAAAACGAAAGATTAATCTACAACCCAGTGTGTCTAAAGATTTTAATTTTTTAATATTTTTTTATTGTTCAATATATATATATATATATATATATATATATATATATAAATAAATGTAGGGATACAGAAGGCACTTATCTTCTTCATTTGGGGGAAGATAAGTCCCATGCCTCTGTTTTTGTACTATTGGTTTTACTAAGTCACATTTCATTTTAACCAATGGTACATTTAATCAGAATCCATTGTATTTCCTTAATAGATACTACTAATACTGTGATATCAGAATTATATAAATATCTTATAATAATGTATAATAATGAAGAGTATGGATTTTTCTGTATTTTTCTGTTTTTCTGTTCATAAATTCTGTGAAACTAAAATAAACAAATGTAAGAAATTAGCAAATGAATCCTACAGTCATTTAATTTTCTAAATTGGATGTAAATATCCAAATGATATTTTCACTATGCTATCATTCTACTACTTGAATATCTTGACAGTATTAACTTGTGAATACTGAGGCATATCTATATAGAGAGACAGGATGCAGCATGTTGTTCCTAAGCACAATTACACAGATATACTGATCCTAAGAAAAAGGGCATGAGATCAACAATTTGATTCTAAACTGATGTGCTATATCCTGTCAGCATTTCCACATTTTTTTAAAAAACAACTGGAAGAAAATGCTTAACTAGTGGTTGTCATAAACTGATTCAAGATATAAAAACCTTGAACAGAATGACTCTGAAGACTAGATGACTAGGATCGAAGTGTAGTATCTATTCCAGCATCTGACAGTCAGCCCATGGCTTCAGCCAGCTAGCCATCCTATCCAGCAATATGCAATAAACTGTCCTTTTCAGGATGACAATTCTCAATGGCCACAAAACTGTCAGGAGAACACTCTTCGCACCTTCTACATGAACACATAGAGATATTTTTGCCTAGTGCATTGTAACCGTATATTTGTTAATGTATTTTCTCTAAGGAAGGATATTTTTAACTCAAGACTTCATTTTGTTGTTATTGTCTTCCATCATTCAATATCTGTTAGCAAACCAATATACCACCCACAACAGATGTGTTAATCTGTATGCAAATAAATCTATTATTTTTAAAATTACTAGGCTAATTTATTTAATATATCCTAAATTTGAAAGAATAATGGAAAATATATAGAACAATTTGGAAATTTTTATAATGACATATTTCACTAATGACCTCTTGTTATCAAAAGCTGAATTTTATTTCCAAAGAACAAAATCTGTGATTGTGACAAAAGTTGATTTCTATTAAGCATCTGAATACTTGATCTTTTTACATTATCTGTATTGTTATAGAAATTTATAATTTTATATAGCTAGTAATTTAAAATACTTAAATGCAAAAAGCATAAAATTATACATGATATATCTTTGTGGAAGGCGTGAGCCTAGTTTACTTACATATTACCTCATCATCAATTTGAGAAGAATTTGGGTTTATTCTATCTGAAATGTATTCAATGGAATACAAACTGTTTGTGGAAACTTGATGCAACTTATCAACCAATCTGAAATAACATTACTGCATGTGTCAACAGAGATACTTCAACAGATTTCCTCCATACTTTGTTTCATCCTACTTTTAACATACCATCCTTCATATCTTCTTTTATTATTGCCTTTTAACATACTTATCATTCTTATATACCATCCTTCCTATATTCTTTAGTGTTGCATTTTAAACATACTTAACATTCTTACATACCATTCTTCCTATATTCTTTTATTATTGCCTTTTTAGCATACTTAGCATTCATATATACCATCCTTCCTACTTTATTTTATTATTGCCTTTTAACATACTTATCATACTTATATACCATCCATTCTATATTCTTTGAGTGTTGACTTTTTAACATACTTAGCATTCTTATATACCATCCTTCCTACTTTATTTTATTATTGCCTTTTTAACATACTTAGCAAACATATATACTATTCTTCCTGTCTTCTTTTAGTATTGCCTTTTTAACATACTTATCATTGTTATATACCATCCTTCCTATATTCTTTTAATATTGCCTTTTTAACATATTTAGCATTCTTATATACCATCCTTCCTACTTTATTTTATCATTGTGTTTTAACAAACTTAGCATTCTTATATACCATCCTTCCTATATTCTTTGAGTGTTGCCTTTTTAACATAATTAGCATTCTTATATACCATCCATCCTATCATCTTTTGTTATTGCCTTTTAACATACTTAGCATTCTTACATACCATTCTTCCTATATTCTTTGAGTGTTGCCTTTTTAACATAGTATTCTTATATACCATCCTTCCTACTTTATTTTATTATTGCCTTTTAACATACTTATCATGCATATATACCATCCTTTCTCTATTCTTTGAGGGTTGCATTTTTAACAAACAGCATTCTTATATACCATCCTTCCTGCTTTATATTATTATTACATTTTAACATAATTATCATGATTATATACCATCCATTCTATATTCTTTGAGTGTTGCCTTTTTAACATACTTAGCATTCTTATATACCATCCTTCCTACTTTATTTTATCATTGTGTTTTAACAAACTTAGCATTCTTATATACCATCCTTCCTATATTCTTTGAGTGTTGCCTTTTTAACACAATTAGCATTCTTATATACCATCCATCCTATCATCTTTTGTTATTGCCTTTTAACATACTTAGCATTCATATATACCATCCTTTCTCTATTCCTTGAGGGTTGCCTTTTTAACAAACAGCATTTTTATATACCATCCTTCTACTTTATTTTATTATTGCATTTTAACATATTTATCATTCTTATATACCATCCTTCCTATAGTCTTTGAGTGTTGACTTTTTAACGTACTTACTATTCTTATATACCATCCTACCTACGTTATTTTATTATTGCCTTTTAACATACTTATCATTCATAACACCCTTCCTATATTCATTTAGTATTGCCTTTTAATATATTTATCATTCTTATATACCATCCTTCGTATATTCTTTTATTATTGACGTTTTAACATATTTATCATTCTTACATACCATCCTTCCTATATTCTTTTACTGTTGCCTTTTTAACATACTTAGCATTCTTATATACCATCCTCCCTATTTTATTTTATTATTGCCTTTTAACATACTTATTGTTCTTACATACCATCCTTCCTATCTTCTTTTAGTATTGCCTTTTTAACATACTTAGCATTCTTAAAAACCTCCTTCCTATATTCTTTTAGTGTTGCCTTTTTAACATACTTATCATACTTATATACCTTCTGTACTATTTTCTCTTAGTATTGCCTTTTTAACATACTTAGCATTCTTATATACCATCCTTCCTACTTTATTTCATTATTACCTTTTAATATACTTATCAGTATTACATACCATGCTTCCTACATTCTTTTAGTATTTCCTTTTAACATACTTATCATTCTTACATACTATCCTTCCTATATTCTTTTACTGTTGCCTTTTTTAACATACTTATCATTCTTACATACCATTCTTCCTATATTCTTTGAGTGTTGTCTTTTTAACATACTTAGTATTCTTATATACCATACTTTCTACTTTATTTTATTATTGCCATTTAACATACTTATCATGCATATATACCATGCTTTCTCTATTCCTTGAGGGTTGCCTTTTTAACAAACAGCATTCTTATATACCATCCTTCCTGCTTTATATTATTATTGCATTTTAACATAATTATCATGATTATATACCATCCTTCCTATATTCTTTGAGTGTTGCCTTTTTAACATACTTAGCATTCTTATATACCATCCTTCCTACTTTATTTTATTATTGCCTTTTAACATACTTAGCATTCTTATATACCATCCTTTCTATATTCCTTTAGTATTGACTTTTAACATACTTATCATTCATACATACCATCCTTCCTATCTTCGTTTAGTATTGCTTTTAACATACTTAGCATTCTTATATACCATCCTCCCTATATTCTTTTAGTATTGCCTTTTTAACACACTTAGCATTCTTAAAAACCTCCTTCCTATATTCTTTTAGTGTTGCCTTTTTAACATACTTATCATACTTATATACCTTCTGTACTATTTTCTCTTAGTATTGCCTTTTTAACATACTTAGCATTCTTATATACCATCCTTCTTACTTTATTTCATTATTACCTTTTAATATACTTATCATTCTTACATACCATCCTTCCTTTATTCTTTTAGTATTTTCTTTTAACATACTTATCATTCTTACATACTATCCTTCCTATATTGTTTTAGTTTTGCTTTTTTAACATACTTATCATTCTTACATACCATCCTTCCTATATTCTTTGTGTTGGCTTTTTAACATACTTACTATTCTTATATACCATCCTTCCTACTTTATTTTATTATTGCCTTTTAACATACTTAGCATTCTTATATACCAACCTTCCTATATTCTTTTACTGTTGCCTTTTTAACATACTTATCATTCTTACATACTATCCTTCCTATATTCTTTTACTGTTGCCTTTTTAACATACTTATTATTCTTACATACTATTCTTCCTATATTCTTTGAGTGTTGCCTTTTTAACATATTAGCATTCATATATACCATCCTTTCTATATTCCTTTAGTACTGACTTTTAACATACATATCATTCTTACACACCATCCTTCCTATTGCCTTTTTAGCATACTTAGCATTCTTATATACCATCCTTCCTATCTTCTTTTATTATGGCCTTTTTAAAAAGGACATAATAAAAGAAGATAGGAAGGATGGTATGTAAGAATGATAAATATGTTAAAAGACAATACTAAAAGAATATAGGAAGGATGGTATATAAGAACGATAAATATGTTAAAAGCAATACTAAAAGAATAAAAGATGGATGGTATATGAGAATGCTAAGTATGTTAAAACAATAATAAAATAAAGTTGGAAGGATGGTATATAAGAATGGTAAGTATGTTAAAAAAAAAGAAAAATAAGTCCATAGGAAGGTTAAAAGAATATAGGAAGGTAGGATGGTATATAAGAATAGTAAGAATGATAAATATGTTCAAAAAAAGGAAATGTAATAAATAAAAAGAAGATAAGGAATGATAGGAAGGTTATATAAGAATGATAAATATATTAAAAGCAATACTAAATGAATATAGGAAGGATGTATATGAATGATAAGTATGTTAAAAGGCAATAATAAAAAGAAGTAGTAGGATGGTATATAAAAGAATAGGTATATAAGAATAGTATAAAATATGGAAGGATGGTATTAAAAGTATGTTAACAACTAGGTAATATTAAAAAAAAGAATATAGGAAGAATATTAAGAATAATTATGTTTTCTTTAAAAATTGCCTTTATAAGAATAACATAAAAGGCAACATTCAAAGAATATTTTTTACATACCATCCTTCCTATATTCTTTTTAATGTTGCCTTTTTAACATAGAACTTATCATTCTTACATATGTTAAAATCCTTCCTATATTCTTTTAAAAAACTAAGTATGTAAAATTTTAACAAAGCCTCCTTCCTATATTCTTTAGTTGCCTTTATCATCATTCTTACATACCATCCTTCCTATATTGTTTTACTGTTGCCTTTTTTCAACATACCATCCTTTATGCTTTTTACTGTTGCCTTTTAACATACTTATCATTCTTACATACTATCCTTCCTATATTGTTTTAATTTTGCTTTTTAACATATATCATACTAGTACCATCCTTCCTATATTCTTTGAATATTGCTTTTTTTTAATATCCTTTAGTATTCTTATTACCATGCTTTACTTTATATTGCCTTTTTAACATACTTAGCATTCTTATATACCAACCTTCCTATATTCTTTTACTGTTGCCTTTTTAACATACTTAAAATTCTTACATACCATCCTTCCTATATTCTTTTTGTTTTGCCTTTTTAACATACTTATCATACTTACATACTATCCTTCCTATATTCTTTTAATGTTGCCTTTTTAACATACTTATCATTCTCACATACCATCCTTCCTATATTCTTTTACTGTTGCCTTTTTAACATACTTATCATTCTTACATCCCATCCTTCCTATATTCTTTTAGTATTGCCTTTTAACATACTTATCATTCTTACATACCATCCTTCCTATATTCTTTTACTGTTGCCTTTTTAACATACTTATCATTCTTACATACTATCCTTCCTATATTCTTTTACTGTTGCCTTTTTAACATACTTATCATTCTTACATACCATCCTTCCTATATTCTTTCAGTATTGCCTTTTAAAATACTTATCATTCTTACATACCATCCTTCCTATATTCTTTTACTGTTGCCTTTTTAACATACTTATCATTTTTACATACCATCCTTCCTATATTCTTTTACTGTTGCCTTTTTAACATACTTATCATTCTTACATACCATCCTTCCTATATTCTTTTAGTATTGCCTTTTAAAATACTTATCATTCTTACATACCATCCTTCCTATATTCTTTTTACTGTTGCCTTTTAACATACTTATCATTCTTACATACCATCCTTCCTATATTCTTTTTACTGTTGCCTTTTAACATACTTATCATTCTTACATACCATCCTTCCTATATTCTTTTACTGTTGCCTTTTTTAACATACTCATCATTCTTACATACCATCCTTCCTATATTCTATTTTTTACTGTTGCCTTTTTAACATACTTATCATTCTTACATACCATCCTTCCTATATTCTTTTTTACTGTTGCCTTTTTAACATACTTATCATTCTTACATACCATCCTTCCTATATTCTTTTTGTTTTGCCATTTTAACATACTTATCATTCTTACATAACATCCTTCCTATATTCTTTTACTGTTGCCTTTTTAACATACTCATCATTCTTACATACCATCCTTCCTATATTCTTTTACTGTTGCCTTTTTAACATACTTATCATTCTTACATACCATCCTTCCTATATTCTTTTACTGTTGCCTTTTTAACATACTTATCATTCTTACATAGCATCCTTCATATATTCTTTTTGTTTTGCCATTTTAACATACTTATCATTCTTACATACCATCCTTCCGATATTCTTTTACTGTTGCCTTTTTAACATACCTATCATTCTTCCATACCATCCTTCCTATATTCTTTTACTGTTGCCTTTTTAACATACTTATCATTCTTACATACCATCCTTCCTATATTCTTTTACTGTTGCCTTTTTAACATACTTATCATTCTTACATACCATCCTTCCTATATTCTTTTTGTTTTGCCATTTTAACATACTTATCATTCTTACATACCATCCTTCCTATATTCTTTTTGTTTTGCCTTTTTAACATACTTATCATACTTACATACTATCCTTCCTATATTCTTTTAATGTTGCCTTTTTAACATACTTATCATTCTCACATACCATCCTTCCTATATTCTTTTACTGTTGCCTTTTTAACATACTTATCATTCTTACATACCATCCTTCCTATATTCTTTTAGTATTGCCTTTTAACATACTTATCATTCTTACATACCATCCTTCCTATATTCTTTTACTGTTGCCTTTTTAACATACTTATCATTCTTACATACTATCCTTCCTATATTCTTTTACTGTTGCCTTTTTAACATACTTATCATTCTTACATACAATCCTTCCTATATTCTTTCAGTATTGCCTTTTAAAATACTTATCATTCTTACATACCATCCTTCCTATATTCTTTTACTGTTGCCTTTTTAACATACTTATCATTCTTACATACCATCCTTCCTATATTCTTTTACTGTTGCCTTTTTAACATACTTATCATTCTTACATACCATCCTTCCTATATTCTTTTAGTATTGCCTTTTAAAATACTTATCATTCTTACATACCATCCTTCCTATATTCTTTTACTGTTGCCTTTTTAACATACTTATCATTCTTACATACCATCCTTCCTATATTCTTTTACTGTTGCCTTTTTAACATACTTATCATTCTTACATACCATCCTTCCTATATTCTTTTTGTTTTGCCATTTTAACATACTTATCATTCTTACATACCATCCTTCCTATATTCTTTTACTGTTGCCTTTTTAACATACCTATCATTCTTACATACCATCCTTCCTATATTCTTTTACTGTTGCCTTTTTAACATACTTATCATTCTTACATACCATCCTTCCTATATTCTTTTACTGTTGCCTTTTTAACATACTTATCATTCTTACATACCATCCTTCCTATATTCTTTTACTGTTGCCTTTTTAACATACTTATCATTCTTACATACCATCCTTCCTATATTCTTTTACTGTTGCCTTTTTAACGTACTTATCATTCTTACATACCATCCTTCCTATATTCTTTTACTGTTGCCTTTTTAACATACTTATCATTCTTACATGCCATCCTTCTCATTTTCATTCCAAACTTTTTACATCACTTTTAACTTACCTTGTTTCATTCCTTCCTACTTACACTCCTATTCTTCCTACTTCTTTCCTTCCATTCTTCATAAATACATATCTTTCTTACATACTATTCTTACTACCTTCTTATGTACCTTACATACCTATCTCTTGTATCGTCTTTCATTGTCCGTCTTACAAACCTATGCTTCCATTTTCTTTCTTGCTTCTGATATCATACTTCCTACCTTCTATTATTGTTTTTCTCCTTTTTACATTACCTATTTTCTTTAGTTTCTGCATTCATATATATACCTATGTATCTTACATACCTAGCCAACCTACCTTCTTATATATCCATCTTACATACCTATCCTTTTTTTACATATCTATCCTTTTTATATTCTTTGAATCATTCATTCTTATGTATCTATCCTTCTAACATCGCAATCTTTCTTATTCTTTTCCTTCCTTTCTTTTTATCTACCTACCTTTCTAAATACTTCCTCTCTTATTTCCTTCTTAACATCTTACATTACCCATCCTACCTATCATCTTTCTTTCCTTCTTTCTATATACTTATCTGTCTTATATATCTATCTTTTCTGCCTTCTTTCCTTACAGACCTATCCATTATATCTTTCTTACATACCTATCCTTTCTCCCTTCTTTCTTATATATCTATCTTTCTTACATAGTTATTTTCCTAATTTCTTGCTTTTCTTATAACATACCTATATTTGCTAACTTCTTTCTTACATACTAATTTCTTCCTCTTTATCTTCCTTTCTTATTGCCTTCTTACATACTTCTTTCATCTGTACTTAAATACCTATGTACTTTACTTCTAAACTGCTTTTCCTTTTGATCTTCCTGTCTTCTAATTTAACTACCTACTTTCTTATCTACTTTACTTCCTTTCTTCTTACCTACCTCTCTTCCATTTGATCTTATTATCTTACCCATCTTCTTACCTTCCTTCTTACTTACCTACCTAGCTTCAAATCTATCTACCCACCTTATCCAATACTTTTTCACATCAATAAATACTGTGTCAAACAAGCAAGCTAATTTACTTGAATTAATATTTTCACTTTAATCACAAGGAAAATCTCATCATAAAAATGTAAATTTCTTTTTGCAATGATATGAATTTACTATAAATTTACTTATTAGTGGGTTCACTATTTATAGCTAAAGAGAGTTTTCTAGTTTTGTCAAAGTTGAATTTAGAAGACAAAATAAAATTTGAACAAGTAACTACAGTACAATTTATTTACATTTTTACAACAAATTATTTTTATATATACATGTTTATGTGTGTGTGTTGATTTTGTGTACATTTTCAAAAAAGAAGACTTCATATTTGAAATAACTCTTTTGCAACAAAAGAAATAGTTTTTAAGAGTTCAGGGAAATTAATGTGAATTTGTCAGAAATTTTAAGAAAGAAATTCACACAAAGATAATAATATTCAAACTCACAGTTTAGTCCTGACTAATTTAGTGATTGTTAGCAGGTTTGATGTTTCACCACTGGCATGTCTTGTATTAAAAGGAGTTGAGTTGTGCTGTTGTTGCTGGTGTTAGTGGGTCATTAGAAGTTTTTTCCATTGATTTGCCATAAAGCGCTAAGTCATGTTACATAAAGAAGCTGGAGTTGTGATGAATTGATTTTTTAGCCGGCATTTCTGAATTGACTCTAGATTTTTTTCATTTTTATGGCTTTTAGGAGGATCATGAATTAATTTTCTTAATTTACTTCAGATCAACTGAGAATGGTTAAAAATATTTTTATATCATCTGACCTGCTCTTTACTATGTCCATACCAAATTTATTTTTAGTGAAAAACTTGTACATGTCTAAATGTCCCTTTGAGTCAATATCAAGTTAATTTTTTTTATTTATCAAATTTAAATTTTTTTTTTTTTTTTTTAAGCGTTTTACCCCAAGCAAGGCGGGAAGCCACTAGAATGCAAGGGGTTACAGAAAATTTGGAGCAAGATCAGATAGGAGGGATAGAAGAAAGGATGAGGAGAAGGGTAGTGGATAGATCAAGGCAACTGGAGATATCGATTGACATTACATTTGAATAGCTGGAGATTATAGCTCTCAGGGAAACTGGAATAGGGAAGGGAGTTCCACAGGCGAGAGGTGTGAGACATGAAACTATTGGAGTAGAAGAGGTGGCTACATTTAGGAGTTTTGACAGTGAAGGGGTGAGAGCGGGATGATGCAGCCTTGTAGGGCGCTTGAACTCATGAAATCTGGGAACTAGCGAATGCAGCTCCTCAGAGCAATTGCCATGAAAGTATTTGTAAAACAGACAGAGAGAGGTGACAGCACATCTGTGAGAGAGCGACTGTAGACGAGATGCCAGAACATGGCCAATTATATTGCATATCCGCCTCTGGATCTTATCAAGAACCCTGAGGCAAACAGAAGGGGCTCGCAGCAATACTCCATACAAGGGCGAATTGTTGATTTGTAGATCTGGAGGATCAATTCCGGGGAGAAAAATCTCCTGGCACAGCACAGGGAGCCAACTTTCCTTTCATTGGACGAAGCAATTGACTCAATGTATTTGTTCCATTTCAGGTCAGCCGTCAATGTGAGACCGAGCAGCTGCAGAGAGTTGCTCTCGAGAAGTTGAGCATCAGACATTCTAATGGAGGGCAGGGAAGGATCTCTGTGGTGATTAATAGAGAGCAGTTTTGTTTTTGAAGTATTAAAGTTAACCAGCCAATTCCTGCCCCAGTTCACAACCGATTGGAGGTCCTTTTCAAGACGCACAGCCAGGTTAGTTTTGTCAGTGACACTAGATTTGTTTTTGAGGCAGGAATAAATTGTGGTGTCATCCGCATAGATGTCAACTTGGGAATTTATGATGTCAGGAAGGTCATTTATGTAGATAAGGAATAGAGTGGGGCCTAGGATGGAGCCTTGAGGAACACCTGCATTCGTGCATTGAGAAGAGATAATTGGAGACACATGTACGACTGGTCTGGCGATTCGAGAGAGAACTCTCTGGCCAGAGGGAGATGGTCCTTGACATAGACACCAAGACCTGCATGGTCTTGGTGTCTATGTCAAGGACCTGTGGGTTAGAGAGTCTTTTCTGAGGAGAGGAAGGTAGCCTGTGATTGAGAGATCAGAGGAGGGGATAGATGAAACAAGGTTGGTCTCACAGAGAGCCAGTATATCCGGGCAGTTTGCAGTGAGGAAAGATTCCAAACTGCAGAAGTTTGTTCTAATGCCACAGATGTTGGAGAATGAAATGTTGAGGGGTTTAGGTGATTTTTGAGTGGCTGGTTTAGGATTACTTTTTCGGCCTCTGTAAGTCATGTGGAATTTTGGTTGGAAGTTGAGAAGGCCCAAAGTAAAAGAAGCAGACAGTTTCGACTGTGACGTGGGCAGAGAGGAGATGGCACAACCTGCATCAAAAATGTGGCCTCAGTGTTGCCCACCAGAGGTGACTGAAGGGACACCTTTCCATGCTCAACATGGCACTACAAACACCCCAGTATTATACAACTGTTGATCAGAGCAGCCACTCAAGATGCTACGCAAGAGTTAGGGCTTCTAACTACCAGTCAGAAACAGCAACCAGAGAACTGTCAATCGTGTACTCTCAGAATAAAGAGGTGATGCCACAGACTGCACACATCATGGGAGAAACAGAGCTGCACTAATACAGAGGCCAGAGAGAGAGAGAGAGTACCAGGAACCCCTTCCTAAACAAGAAACAAGGTGTAAGCCTCTACTCATGTCCAAGAGAAGGAGGAGGAGTGTTGACTGGCACCCCAAGCAAGACAATAAATCATCTAAGATGCAAGGGGTTACTAAGTGTTAGAGAATATGAGGAAAAAATCAGCAGGAGAGAAAACAATAAAAGAACAGGAATTAAGAACACAGAAGATAATAATTTACATTGCATTTAAATTTTTGAAGATCAAAGTTGAGTGTGAAGCAGAAGCCAGAAGAGAGTTCCACCAGTGAGAAATGTGATAAAAGAAACTATTAGCATAGAACTTATAGTTACATGTACCCATTTCAACTGTAAAATGATGAGACCTTGTTGCCCATCTAGTACTGTACCTAAATTCATAGAGGAGTGTTTGTCAGAACAATTACCATGAAAATATTTATAGAAAAGGCAGAGGGAAGCTACATTAAAAAAAGGCAGAGGGAAGCTACATTACAGCTATGTGGGAAAATGACTGAAGTAAAGATGTCAGGTCAGGACCAATAACATTGCAGATTCTTCTTTGGATTTTATCAAAAATCTCTAAATATATAGCAGAAGCATCAAACCATATGTGGCAACAATTTTCAAAGCAAGGATGAATAGTAGGCTTACAGATATATTAGATAGATTCTGGCAAGAAAAATTTTCTAGTACAACACAATGAATCAACTTTTCTAGCAGCAGACCTAGCAATTTATTCAATATAATCTATCAACTTCATGTCCATGGAAAATGCTAGTCTGAGAAGGTGCACTGAATCATTCTCCAGCAGTTAGCACCAGCCATGCTGATAGGAGGCAAAGTGGTCTCTCAGATCATTAATAGAGAGCAGTTTTGTTTTTGTAGTTTTAAAATTAACAAACCATTACTTGTTCCAGTTAACAACAGATTGTAGGTTGTTGTTTTTTTTTTTTTATTGTAGGTCGTTTTTTTATTGAACTAATCAAATTTAATTTTAAAATAGGAGTAAATAGTTGTACCACCAACATAAATATTGAGTTGAGAACTGATAATATGAACATTTAACCTAGAGAAGTGAAAGCTATATTGCTTATCCAAAAGAAGACCTTTCCAGAGCCTCTAGTACTTTGTTGAAAAGAAGTAGAAGCCTAATAGGCTGATAGAATGATCAGATGGTTTGCCTAAGTTCTTAATGACTCGAACTATAGAAGAGGATTTTTAACAAGCAGGAAAGTAAGAAGCAGCAAGAAGGTATTTATTGTAGAGTTTAGAGAGAACAGGAGCCTTTTCAGGAGCACATTTCTTAATGGCTATTGCAGGGATATCATCAAATGCACATGATTTGTGAGAATCCAGTATAGAGATAATAGTAAAATCCATGGATGGAGTTCTATGCATATCACTTAATACATACTTGGTTTTAAGTGGAAAGTCAGACAAAGATACTAAAGATGAATCAAGAGTAAATATGCACTTGTAGCAAAACTTGACTTTTTAGGCCAAGTTTGTTAGTGAAATTGATCACTCAAGTATATAAGCTAACAACCAGATTTATATAAACTTTAAAAATCAATAATTAAATGTATTTTAATTCATTCAAATTTATTTAATAAAATTAATTAATTAATTGTTATTAAATTACATTTTTTTCACTTGAGATTATTATTATTAAGATATACGATCTGAAAGGTATCTTGTTGTAAATATATAAATATCTTGATTTGGTTTTGCAATTGAAGATTTAGCATTTCTTCTATATTAATTGGAGATTAGGATATATACCCCAATCTAGTAATAAATAATATTAAATGCTTACTTGTCACTAATCTGAGATTTGCAGGGATTACCTCTGTTCTTTAGAAGACTTGATTGTAAAATTTTGTAAAATTTTATTTACTGCTATTAAATTTATTTATTACTATTAATGTTCTTTCTCTTGATATCAAGCATTATCATTATAAAAACTGTTCTCTTTAAAAATGTTATCTTACAGAAATACTCTGAACAATTATATTTTTTGGCAAAATACAGTCTTTGATATTATTTTTTTTCTTTCTCTCTCTTTCTCTCTCTCTCTCTCTATATATATATATATATATATATATATATATATATATAATATTTCAATTAAAAGGTGCAATTATAATTTATAAATTCATGAATCATTCATACAAAAAACAAATATAGAAGTTAATGATTTAATGGCAAATGGAAATAGATTTTGTTCTATTTCCATACCTGAGGATGTCTATAGGAACAGACGAAAGCTTGTAAAAAATTAAAAAGACCTTATGCAACTGGAATTTGTAAACAGGGATCATATCATTCATATACAGGTTTGGGGTTGGTGTATCTTATTTATATTGTTTTATGATGATGTATTCTCGCCATTTAAATCATTAACCTCTATATTTGTTTTTTGAATGAATGATTCATGAATTTATATATATATATATATATATATATATATATATATATATATATATATATATATATATGTATATATATATATAAGTCTATTCATATCTATCTATCTAGATTGGAAAATAGTAAAATAGATATATAAATATAGATCTCTCAAAAGAACTAGGATATATAGATGTAACATTTAAATGAGGGCTCAATACATAGTAGAGCTAGATATTATTTTTTTTATAGGAGATTAAAACAAAAACATGTTAAAAACTGTGACAATAGCAATTATGTTTCAACATTACAAATGTGTCTCCTCAGGCGATGGTAAATTACTGATGAGTGAACAATTAATTTAATTTCAAAAGCAGAATATTTCCTCTTTTTAGAAAAAAAATACAGAATTAAAAGAAGGCTTGTGGGTTTTACCATAGATCTTGTTAATGATGTATTTCAACCTTATATGAAAAATAATGCTAACCCAATATACAATATGGTTAAACATTTAATTTGGTAATATTTTTTTTCTTATTATAATAATTAGTAGATGAACTGCAGTTATATGACTTACTATTCTATTTGTAAGATTCATTTAGATTTAATATGTTCTGTATTGATGTCTAGTTAGTTTTTATTAAC
Organism: Acanthosepion pharaonis; assembly: GCA_903632075.3. NCBI lineage: Eukaryota > Metazoa > Mollusca > Cephalopoda > Sepiida > Sepiidae > Acanthosepion > Acanthosepion pharaonis. Next base: position 1,780,917 of record CAHIKZ030005336.1, read on the forward strand.
ACCTTATATGGATGTACAAGTGTTCAGTTAGTATTATTAAAATCTTACATTGATTAATTAGTATTATTAACATCTTATATGGATACTCTTTACTTAACAGTTGCATATTAATTTACCAATTTAGTATTGTGTTTATGATCTGATTTCCTTTTAAAACAGTTATTTACCAGGTTCTTAAAGAGGTCTTTTAATTATCAACTACAAAATTTTATGTAGGAAGCTGACCAGGCATATAACTAGTTAATATTATGTTAAATTACCACCCTACCTCTTTCCCTTTAATTTCTTGTGAAAGTTGAATGTCATACTTCTATATATTTTACGAAATAATGTAACCATTTGTATCTGTCCTGAATGAAATTGTCTCAGATTTATATGCAGACAACTTCATGTCATGACTTATATAAAAATTTGGTAAGTTTGAATTTAGCACTGACCACATTTGATTGGTTAATCACAGTAAAACCCACAAACCTCCTTTTAATTCTGTTTTTTTTAAAAAAAAAAAAGTAAATAAAGACGAAGTAATCTGCTTTTGAAATTAAATTAACTGTTCATTTGAGATTAATTTACCATCAGCCGAGGAGACAAATTTGTAGTGTTGAAACATGATTACTATTGTGTAGTGATTTTTAACATGTTTTTGTTTTAATCTCCTACAATAAATAATATCAAGGAATTGATTTTATTTATGATCCAACAATATTTCTTATTACTTTAAGTGTTATGAATTGGGATTAAATATAGATCAAATATGGATTGGAATCCAACAGAATGATAAGATAAAGAACAAATAGGAAATGTTTATAAATATAACATATTTTGCTTTTATTAAAGCTTCATCAGAGAATAAAATATGGATAAGGAAAAGAAAATTCTGTTATTTTTAATTTTTCTATTTTTTATTACTCATTGGTTAAGCAAATCTTAGACGCATCTGTCTTCTCAAGCAGCATTTGTGTGTATAATCCATGTGTGCATTTGTATAATAATTCTAGTTTGTCTATGTGGAATTTGAATTATAATGTATATTCATTTGTGTGTATGTGTAGTAGGTATTTTTATCCATGTTTGGTGGTTGTCCACATGTTATGTTGATTTGTGGACATTTTGTGTGAAGGTGAAAGAATTTAAGTTATACCTTGGAAAAGAGAATTGGTCATCATATCCAAGAAATTCCAGCATAAACCAATTTGGTCTCCAAAATCAGCCAAAAAATGGTTGACCATCATTGCATTGACAATGAGCATTTGTGCTCCTGTGTTGAAGCTGATCCACACCTGACAGCGCATAAACTAGCTGAGAAATTTGATATCAGCCTTTTTGGTATCACTTGGAGGAAATGGACAAAATAAACAAATTAGGGAATGGGTCCCATGTAAACTGACCGACTTTGATCATCGATGTCACATGGACGTCTGTATAACATTGTTGTCCAACAACCACCATTTTGATTGACTGAACAAACTAGTTGTTGCAGATAAAAAATGGTGTCTGTACTCAAATATGATATGCAAAAGAAACTGGATAGACAAGTGTGCAACTACACAACCTCAGGCAAAATTTGACCTGCATTAAAAGAAGTTCATAGTTTGTATCTGGTAGGATGTGAAGGTGTGATTCACTGAGAAATGCAGTTTTCTTGTTGCAGGTATATGCCAGTCGAGTGTTTAGTTGAAAAACATGTGTCTACTGGTATATTTATCCCACAACAAAATGGTGTTTTCCTCATTTGACCTACATCTTACCATCCCTGAGTGAAAAAGGAAAAAAAGTGACCTGGCGCCAACAGACTGCCATCTATTCTGGGCACTGCAAAATTTTTTGAATGGGAAAACGTTTATGACCGATGATGAACTGAAAACTGCAGTTGGTGACTTTTGAATTTTACAACGAGGATATCTATAACCTATTCTGTCATTGGAATCAGGTGACTGAAAATAACAGTGATTATACTGATGTTTGATATGTGCTTTTTACTGCATTATATTGTTGTATGTCATTGTTAATAAAAGTTGTGTGGGAACATTTTTTCCAACCCAATAATTAGGGTGGCTTTTATAAAATTGAAGAAATGGACTGTTTTGTTTTTTTGTATTAAAACTGTGTTTAAAGTATTGTCCTAACGTAGGTCTCTCTTATGTTCATAGACATTGGTGTGTTGACTTCACAATGTTTTGCCACTGTAACTCTTCCTACATTGCAGAAAATTTTATTTCATAAATCCCTGCATCTGATGTAGTATTGGATCTATTTTTCTTCCTAACTATATCTCCAATTCTTTTGGAGGTGGTGGTAAAGATCCAAGTATTTGGGATAACTAATTTATTTTCAAATTTTTTTGAGAGTTTGTTGGAGGGTGGGATTATAGATCTTTTTCTCCTCCATATTTCATTCTCTAATAAAATAATTTAAAAGTGAAACATGTTAGATTTATAAAAATTGTCTATTTTTTCCTTATCCTCTCATTTAAATGTTATATATAGTCCCTAAACATGTTTGAGTAGACATCTCTATTTTTTTTAACAGTGTAAATCTATGTCTTCTTGCCTGTACATTAAGAAGTTTTAATAAATGTTTTAATAAATGGTATTAAAAGTATGCCAGGTTTAACTGTGGTCTTCTGTACAAGTGGGACACAGGTTCAAACTCTGCCAGAAGGAATATTTTCTATTTTATTTTAATGTACAGGCCAGTAGATGTAGAATTACACTGTTTCAAAAACAGAGATTTCTACTCACATATATTACCTAGTATATATATCATTCAAAAAATATATATATATATATATATATATATATATATATATATGTAAATATAAAAGTGAACATAGAAGTCAACACATGTTCACTTTTATATTTACACACACTCTATCTCTGGTATTGAGCACTTTATCCCATAAATATAGCACATGTTAAGACTATATTTCTTCATATATATATATATATATATATATATATATATATATATATATATACCCAGTTAGTTTTAAAATACATCTGTCAGATGACCGCAGCCATGGGATCCAACATTAGATTCCGTCACTCAGGTTACCCTGCTGGTGATGATCAAATACCAACATGTGAATGCACAATCAAAAATTAAAATATCAATCACAGAATTCAAATTGCTTTAAAAGAGATTTGGAACCTTAAAAAAAATGCAAATCAGCTTTCCTACAATTGACCATATATATTTGTTTTGTCACTTAGCTGATTGATATTACCTTCAGCATCCTGACTCCAGAGTTTTGTAGAGAATAGAATGGAATTTTTATTTATTAATCTACAGATTTTTATTACTTAAACATTATTTTTAGTGGTTACTCGTAGTTGAGTAGATGCTTCATTTATTAATTAAACAGTATATTTATTTTCATCTATCAGCATGAATATTTGCTGGAGAGGTGCATATTCTTCTAATAAGATTTCTTGATTATTCAGGCATGTATATAAAAATATATACTGTTTAATAAATAATTAAATGGATCTACTCAAATATGAGTAATCATTTAAAAATAATGTTTTAAGTAATATGTATGTGTGTGTGTGCATGCTGAATATAACATCAATCAGCTAAGTGAGAAATTTTATTTGTATTAATCCTATATATATATATATATATATATATATATATATATATATATATATATATATATATATGAGTTCTACCTGGATTCTATCCTCTTGGAATTTTTTATTCAAAATATATATATATATATATATATATATATATATATATATATATATATATATATATATATATACATATAAAATATATATGTATATATGTATATATATATATATATAAATTCTACCTAGATTCTATCCTCTTGAATTTTTTTATTAAAAAAATATATATGTATGTATCCATATATTTGCTTACATATATGTATGTGTATGCATGTATGTATATATATTTATATATTTTGCATATGTATGTGTATATTTACCACTAATATTATCTATCTATCTATCTATCTATCTATCTATCTATCTATCTATCTATATATATATATATATATAAAGAAATATAGTCTTAAGGTGTGCTATATTTATGGGATAAAGTGCTCAATATCAGAGATAGAGCGTGTGTAAATATAAAAGTGAACATAGAAGTCAACACTTAGAGGCGACAGTCTGTTTCATGCTATATGCAATCGTCAGGCCACTGTCGCCTCTAAGTGTTGACTTCTATGTTCACTTTTTTATTTTATATATATATATATATATATATATATATATATATATATATATAAAGAATTAATGGATTCATTTTTTAATCTAAAATATTAATTCAAATTATTATAGTGGATACATTGCATTTGAAATAGATACCTCATTTTTTTTTTATTAAAGTAATTTTATTTTATTTTATAATGTAATACACTGTTCAATAAATTTTATAATGTAATATTCAATGTTTAATTAAAAATGGAATGTCTATTTTAAATGAAAGGTATCCGCTATAATAAAATTTGTCTCTGTCTCTTTTGCTCTCTCTTTCTAGAGGGGGGGGGGGGAGTATGATGTTGAGAGACCCAAAACTCCTAATCCTAATGAACCTCAGCTAGAAATATCTCTGATGATGAGTAGTAAAGCATCCAATAGATGTATTTTACGATATATATATATATATATATATATATATATATATATATATATATATATATGTATTTGAGAGACAAAAACAACAAAAATAATAATAATATTGATAATAAGAATAATAATATTTATTGCATATTAGTAGGCATTTTGATCAAATGGAAGCATGATGAGGAACACATTAAAAATTGGAATTTTCAGACACAGGATCAGTGGAATGAAAACAATTTACACCTTAATTAATAAGAAAATCTTGCAGTTATTTTACTACAATAGTGAATTTGATACTCACTAATTGAAGTATACTTATGACCTTGTACAGTACTAATCTAAAACATATAAGGTACAGGAAACTGAAAATCTTTGATGTCTGGTTTTTTGGGGAAATGGGTTGGGTCAAGAATATTTCAGAAACTCCTTGTTAACCTCATAGTACTAACTATAACATATTTGATTCTTGGTGGATGCTCTCCTTTTGTGGTCTTAAGCTAAGTTTAGTAAATATCCAAGTATCTTGACATTGAACAGTTATTAACTTCATAGACTATAGACAATTTGACCCTCTCTGGGTGTTCAACAATTGTAGATTATTCTTCTATGTGCCATGTCTCTTCAGGATGTGTGTAATCATAGTTCTCAACTAATTTCTATCCTTTGTACTTCATAGTAATGTTCATTCACTTATTATCCCTCTTTACCCTATTCTGCTATCTATTTACACAAGCTCATTAGGTAGGTTACTCACTGTCTTCTTTTTCTATCCCTCCTGCTTTCAATATGTCCTGTGAGTGTTAAATTCTCCAAGGCCTATTTCCTCATTATGTATCCTTGAAATTTCAATTGCCTTGTCTTGTTTTATGTATAACTGTTTTTTGTTTCCATTTTTCTTAACCCCTCCCATTTGCTTACATGTTCCATCAATGGTATTTTCAGGATCCTTCTGAGTTTGCTGCCTTAAATTTTCTATTCATTTATTAGGAAATTGTCTAGAATTCACTGTTATATAAGAGGATTGCTATAACATAACAATTCAACACACTTTTCTTTGTTTATAACATTTTCCTGTTTCTTAATTCCTTACTTAGCTTTTGGAAGGCCTTTTGCTATTCTAATGCAGCTTCAGATTTTGGTGTCATATTTTCTATCCTCTGTTCAGATATTTGGACTTCTATTTATGGATTAAGTTTTGTAAATATAATTAATAATTTACTTATTCTTATTTATAAAATAAGTCTAAGAAAACCATATTTTCTTTTTTTTTTTACTATGAAGTTTTTAGTGAGTTTATGTCACAATAGCAGCAATAGACATTTATTAGAAAAATAATACATTATATTAAACAGTTTAATAGATCCTGTAATGCGCTATTCCTTTTCTTAATAAAATTAACAAATTATATAAATAAATTATATATTAAATTAAAAAATGATAGATTATTTAAAATTGTATGTTTACCATGATAAGCAAAAGAGATCTTAAAAGTGAGTTGTGAAAATTTTTATCTTCATTTTTCAAATAATAATTTATTTTATCTCATAATCTATAAGAGAATCTAATTAAATTGTGTTTGAATTTTCAAGTTGAAGAATTGTCCTTATTACATGTCTTTCCATTCAGACTAAAATATTAATTTTGTTTGTTATAATCATAACATTTTACCTGAAAAAATTACCTACTCTGGTTCAGTGAAAGAAATGGACAATTAGTCCAAAGGTCAATAATACTGGTTAATATTAACTGATAAGAAATATCTCTTGAAGAGAGAAAGACGAATTAAAATAATCTATCTTTGTGGAGTGAATAAAGGCTTTGATTCTAAATTTTAAAAAGGTTATCAACAGATACCTGAAGTATGCCAGAAGGTATAATGATTGAAACATTGTGAGTATAACAACCAAGATAAGCCTGAATGGAAATTGATAATAATAATAGCATCTTATTAATTTTGTATAAACATTATTGGTACAAGTTTAAACAAAACTGTATACATTTCAGTTCTTTTACATCCATGACACTGTAAAATCACTCATATTTATTGTTGCTGAAAATATTCAATAAAAAAAAAAGACTTGATTCATGAATGAGATAATTTGTTTTCTACCCCATGTAAAACCCAGGATTTTGAATGCTGATTTTCAAGTCCTGAAGCTTTCCTCTTCACTTACATTTTATTACCTTGGTCTTTGTGTTACACTAACCTAAACTTAATAAATGTTGATATCTGTTTGTCTCATTACTGATTTAATTGAATATTTCATACTAGAAGTAGGTGTTTTGAGACCAGTTAAAAACATGTTTTAAATATTGATTTTCAAGGTTGGTTGAGAGACAAGCAGGCCTCACTGTATTGGATGTCTGCTGTAACAAAATCTTCTTATCCTATTTTCCTCTCATTTGGCCTTGTTCCATACCAAGCTAAACTTAGTGAATATCAATGTGCAACACAATACTTTTTGAATGGTGAAAAAGAGGAAGTAATTTTGGTGGGGTGTGATGGGAAGGTTCCTAAGTATATATAACTCTCCTGATAATGTCAGCAGTTGGATTTTGAATTTTAAAATTTTAGGCAGGCAATTTTTCAGTCTCATATCAGTTGATAGATTTATCTGCAAAATTAAGTTTACAAACAGTTGTTATAAGAAATGTTCTTAGGTTATGCTTGTTAAGGTAGCAAAAAGTCATAAAGCTTACTAAAATATCTAATATAAAATAGAAGATATTTTATATTTCTCACAAAAATATTAAATTTATAGAAATGAAATAATATTTTAATAAAGTAGTTTATGAAAATATTTCTTTTTAAAAAAAATAAGATCTGTAACATTGTCAACATTTATTTTAAAAATATTAGCTATGGTGCCTTTATATTAAATATGAATTTTATTTTAAGACAATAAATAAATTAAAATATTGTTTTATTAAAAATATTATCTGTTTTAAAGGAAGATGTTACTTTGACTTTTTTTTACCCCAAAAGCTGAAGTTAAGATTTTACTTCCTATTGCCAATTCAATGTATTTTAGAAAATAAATTTCAATGATTGTAAAGGTAAATGGAAGTAAGGCAGTGAGTAAAATAGAAAAGTTTTTTTTTTTTCTCACGTTTTTAATTTATAATACAAAAAAATTTGTAATGTAAGAGGAAGGAAGATTTTATTTATTTATTTTTATTTCTTACAGATAAGCAGCTCAAGTTTTAATTAATTTTAAATTTAATTAAAAAAAAAAATTTTTATGATTAACTAAAAAAAATTAAATTTTTTGAAAGTTGGGCATTCCATCATGAAAATAAAAAAATAATCCCACCCTTTTTAAATTATCAATAAGATAAAGAAAAAAAAAAAAAAAGTGATTAAGTGGTACTATTATTGGTACTACTACAGATTCTCGGAAATAAATCGATATCTCGCATTAGATAACCTAAACAGCATCGAACTCTTATTGTCAAGCTTCTTAAAGTGTATATAGTGGTAGTTGAAATTTTTAAAAATATTATTATCATTATTCCTTTTCGCGATGATCTTTAGAATCTTGTCCCATCGCTCTTTCTTGGCTAAGTCAAGTGTGTGTGTAAGCTTGCCTACTAGAAAACAAAACTAGTAGTGGTTGGTAGAACAAAACAAAACTAGTAGACTCCTGTTAGTGTTAACTAACTGAATTGTACAGGCAAGCGATATCTTATCATTCATTGGTGGTGGTAGTATGTGCAATAGTTAACAGTAGAAATTGACAGTAGTACAGACTCAAATACGACCAACACGTTGATATATCCATTTGTTTCTTTCTATCTGAAACACGTATTCATCGCCATATTCTGCAGACAAGAATATTTTGAGGACACAAATATGGAAGAAATTGGCATGTTTGGTGAGTATTATAAGTCTTAAAGGCGGGGTATCTCGTAACCTTCGTCTTTTACTTCAATGTGTGTACTATACACACTGAGATAGTTTACACATGACGTTTATTAACTGTTCTTGTGCTTTTTTTTAATTCTCACACCTCGCCGTAGAAAATTAAGAACTATGTAGTTTTATGTATTTTTTAATTTTTTTTTTTTACTCTGTTATTAAAATTATTATTATTATTATTTTGACACTATCGAAAATGAGAAACTCAATCGTACGTAAACGATCAAGCAAGAGATTAATAATAGTATCTGTAAGTTATTACTCTTATTTCCATTTAAGAAATTAATTTGTTTTTTTTCTGTATTAAAATTAATTAAACGTAAACCCCAGGTAAGGTATACTATTCGAATTAAACTTTCGGGGATAATAGACAGGTGCGTGAATTGAATTCTACCTAGACAGTAGACACATTTTATTTTGTGTGTGTTTTTACTTTTATTCCCTCCTTTGAAATCACCCGAAGTCATATTTATTTATTTTTTTAAATATCGAATAAAAATGTAAATATTTTGCAGTGAAAATTGTATGCGGAATAATATAATAATATTATTTAAATTTGTATTTTGTTGACTATTTTTATTTTTAAAAATAAAATGTTTTTTGACACTGACGTGTGTCATTTGTCAATTTTTACACTTACTGTGTTATTTTATTTAAACTTCACTGTTTCATATCAAAATTAACTGCAAGGAAATAAATATGAAATTGAAATGTAAATTTATTTATGAAATCTTAAATGTAAAGAATAAACATTGAACAATAACAAACATTGAACTGATCTCGAACTCAATAAAACAATTGAATAATAAAATTTATAAAATTATAAATAAAGTTGTCATTATGTCAAACTCAAAATATTAATTTTTGTTGAAATTTTGATGTTTGTACTGCAGTGTTATTACTGGAAATATTTTTCAAGCTTTTAAGGAATAAAACAAACAATTGTTAAGTAAATTATAACCTAAGTTTTTTGTCAGGTAACATTTTGTCATAATAAATAAAAATCATTGTTTATTTGGACGTTGTAGTTGAATAGAATGGAGTTTTTAGAAATATGGTGCTTCCCCTCTCCTGTTATATTCCTTATGTAAAGAAAGAATGAATATTTTAATTTAATTTCTCTCTTAACTTAAGCAAATAAATAAAATGTTTTTTAAATTTGTGAAATTGGAGGGTGATATGTAGTAGTAATTGATTATTGTTTTGGGATTAAAACAGTGTTTTTTTTTCTCTTTATGCAAATGAAACGTGTTTTAGTGCAACATCAGCTTTTATTTTTATTTTGATAAACACTTGTTTAAGATAAGATTTGAGCGGTTAGGTTATTAAATATAAATCAGTTTATTATTTCTGAAATTTACATATTTGGCACAAAATGTAGTTTTTACCATTATGTTCAATGTTGTTTGTTTACAGAGTTTCTTAATTTAACAACAAAAAAGGCAAATCGTCTGTTTTCATTCTTCCAAGAAAACCACAGTTCTCTATTTCTAGTTACCTTTATTAAATGAACATTTTTTTTATTTTGTTTTCTATTAATATTTAAATTCTTCAAATTTATTTTAGTGAAACAGAAATTTAATAAGTCATAATTAAATTTAAAATATATTTATTTTTAAGCTATTGATTGCGTTTACCTTTATTAAAAAAAAACTGAAAGGCAGGTATTATGCTGAGCTGAAGTGTGTGTAGTCTTAGTAGTAGGCGTAAAGATAGGTTTACATTTTTACCTCTGCTTAGAAAGACAAGAGGAGGAACCAATCATGTATTTATTGGTCTTCATCTTCAAGTGCATTTTTGTCTCTCTGCTTACCTGGAGTGAGTATTCGTTGTTGAGTATTATTAGCATAAACTAAAAATGTACCCAATACTCTGATTCTTACTTTCTTACTGACAACACATATCTGTCGTTGTCGTTGTGTATAGGCATTTGTATGTACCTAGATAAACATTCACGTGAGTTTTTTTTAGGAGGTTGATAAGCAAAGCAAGCATAGAAACAAATAAATGAAATGTGTCACATATGGTTATTCTTGCAGGTGTTGACGTTTTTTTTTTTTTTTTTTTTATAAACATACATTTTATTTTCTCTACCATTCATCAGTATATATCGCAATTTAAAACTTCGGATTTATTCCCTCTTTCTTTTTTAGACACACTTTCTTACATCTAAAAAAAAAAGAAGCTATATTTAAAGTTTTGAAAATATAAAAAAACAAAAATAACGAAAGATGTTTAGTTTAACTAACACACTCTACAGGTAATAATAAGTAGTAAATTACTCTTTCTACACTAGTACACTTCTACCTACACTAATTTTAATACGCAAAGTTTAGGTTGTAATTTTCTAATCAAACAGTGTATTTATTTGATGTGTTGTATTAGAAGTATACAGTTTTAGTACGTGTGTTATGTTTATCATTATTAGCTTAGAACTTTTGAATAGAATAGTCCATTATTTTTATCTTCGTTATTTATATGGAGTTGGTAGAGTTATGTTCGAATTTAATTAAATATGGATGCCTGTTTTAATAAAATAGGTTTGACAGAAATATTAATTACTTATTGGATTGTTGTAGGTGTTACTATCGTGTTCTGATAATCTAAGCAAAAATTATTAGTTTATGAGAAAACCTTAAATACAGTACTGTTTGTTTTTATTTCAATATCCATGTATTGAACTTTTTTTTAAATGGCTTTTAATTAAATTACCATATTATGCCATCAGTGTTCCTGTGAGCTTTTTGTCTGCTAGTCTACCTATGTATTTCTTTTTCCTGTGGAGGAACACTTAGTGAAACAGTATAGACATTTTAAACAATAAGTTTCATCCTATGCTGTACAAACCCATTTTTAGTGTGGAAATAAACTTGAGGTCAAAATTAGCCAAAGTTTACTTCCTGGAAGATGTTCCAATTCAGGTTGCACCTCTCCTATTATAGAAGAAAGATAGTTCAAGTCAATCTCTGATACCTGAGGCAGCCTGAAAAAGGAAGTGCTGGGGCAACTGGATGATTTCTGGAACCAATTTCTTATATTTGTTTGAGGCTCCATGTTAATGGTAACTATATGTCAAAACTACCGTTGTGGTGGGTAGTTAAATAGACTCCTCACCCATCATGTAGCATCTGATAGTAACTCTAAATTTACCTCTGGGGTGGTACAGCCAGGTATAAAAGATCTTCTGGAATTGTACATATTGATCTTTAATAACCAAAGATTAGAGCAAAAACATTGAACAGTTTACAAACAAAAACACAGGCATAAATATATGTAACTTAGCTCTGTATGTACCCAAATGAAATAAATCAATAGATTAAATGGTGGAGAAACATTTATACAGACATAAATGACAGGAAACACATGAATACAAAAGGTGTATTATTATCATTTCATTTGTATGAATGATTTAATGTGTTTTTACAACAATACATTAATGTATTTCTTTTTTGAATTAAAGAAAATGTATCTTTCTATGCATGCTGGTTTTAAAGTGTTCTTGCAATACACTAAAATATATTCACTTCATATAAGTGCTGTATGAATTCAAAAACTTTACCTACATATACTGTATAAATATATAACAACTTCAAATGATGTTTGTTTCCTTCTTATATCATTATGTCAACAAAACACTAGAATGATACTGTAGATATGTTATGATTATTTGTTTTGAATTCATGACTTCTTTCTTTTTGTCATCAAATATAATGTTGACTTGTTTTTTTTTTTTTTTTTCAAACTACTGTCAAAGTTGTCTATTTTATTATACTTTTGCTATTATTTTTTTTACCCTGACTGAAATGAAACTGTAAATGAGATTTTATGGCACAGATAATTCAAAAGTTAAGATTATTCATTCTGGCCCTCAACAGTTTATTTAAATGTATGAACACTCATCTTCTGAGTTTAGAATAGTCTGAAATCTGTCCCAAAATTCTGAAAACAGGTAAAAAGGTTGGAAGGGGATAAGAACATTCTATTGCACCAATCATTCTAATGATTAGGATTTGCCTGACTTGAAAAGTAGCATTTGACATTTATTCTTTTACTTGTAATCAAACAGCAATACTACTCACACTAAAAGATGATTGCTTATAAACATAAGTTTTGCAAAAAAGCCATAAAAGTTTCAGACTCACTAAAATCCAGCAAAATTTTGCAAGATTAGTTTGGGTATAGTATACTACTATGGCTGATGGAAGAGAGTGAAAACACCCCCAAAATTCTTCTTATTTATTCCTCACTTATTGGCATATGGCAGATGTCCTTTAAACACAATAAATTCATAAAAGAAAAAAAGACAAGTATAGCTAAAGAGAACTTAGTATTAATGACACTTATAATAAATTTGTAAAATGACATTATGCTCTACTTGCTGAGGTCTGTTAGTACACTACACTGGTTTTCTTACAAAATCAAAATATAAAGTCAACTGCTGAATTGACCTATATGGCTATAGATATTCCAAAATATCAAAAATGTCAACTTTCAACAAAAAATTTATAATTCTGAATAGAGATTGGCTGTCTTATAGGTACACTTATATTATAATGTTCTAATTTTGTTTTTATCATAATATAACAAAAATAGCACTATGTAGTGTCATTTTCATAGTATAATACTATTTGAATCATATAACTTGGAGAATAAAGCAACTTCTATTCTAATCATGTCAATGAGTTTTGATTAATTTTTTTCTGTTACCATATTCATTGTCCTCTATCAAGATTGACAATGGGTATCAATTGCCTGCACAGGTAAATTAGGCTTTATGAGTGCCAATCATTCATATGCACATTCATTGATTGCTTTCACTATCATTGTAAAGCATAGGGAGTTTTAATTCCTCCTTTTCCTAAGGTCATTAGTACAAAAGTGATATAAGCTATATGAATTGAAATTTAAACTTGGATTGTTTCTATTTTCTGTGGCGTTAGGCATAACTAACAATGGTTTGTAGGACAAATTCTTTAGTTAGGACTTTATGACGGGCACTCAAAGACATTTGATGGATTAATCTAATTTGGAAGCAGTCTGCATTCAAGGCCACACAGAAGAATAACATCAAACATAATTGTTTATTTGTGAATCTAGTTTCATGAATTCACCAATTCTACACACACGCACACATGCACACACACAAAGAGAAATATATACTAAGACATATGAACTGTGACAAGCAAATATAATAGACACATGATTTTTTAATTAAGAAAATCCAGAGATGGATATGCAATATGATAGGTCCTGATCTAGCATCCTGTCTACAGCCACTTTCTCACAGACATGCTGTGGCTTCCCTCTGTCTTTTCTACAAATATTTTCATGGCAACTACTTTGATGAGATATTTTCACTGGTACCCAAACTGCATGAATTTAAGTGTGCTACTAGGTTGGCATTTCGGTCCCACCCTTCCACTGTCAAAACGGTTAAATGTAACTATCTCTTCTATTCCAACAGCTTCTTATGTCACACTTCCCAACAGTGGAACTCCCTTCCTCTTACTTGCTTTCCTGATAGCTATAATCTTCAAATATTAAAATGTAATGTCAATTGACATCTTATGATGCCTTTATTTTGATATTCTTTCCTCAAACATCAGTCTTTACTCTTGCTCTCACTCTCTGTAACCCCTTGTTTGCTAGTGGCACTCCCACTTTGATTAGGGTGATATGCTTAAAAAAATGTGTAAATGTCAAAGGATTTAAGGTTATTTTTCCTGTGGTGGTGTGAGTACACAACTGATCCGCAAAGGAACATAGTGCTATGTATCATTAAAAAACTGGAGAATGAGTTTCCATCTATAAAATTTCTCAAACTCAGCAAGAGTAAAAATAAAAGAATTGTTTCATGTCTTAGTCAATTTCTTGATCTAAATTTTATGAAAAACCTGTGGAAGAAGCTTAGAGTTCATCAGAATAATCTCTAAAACTTTATTGATCTTAAAATAATTTATCAACAGGAGTGAGATAAGCTTGATTTTAATTTCTACAAAAAGCTTATTTCAAATAATTCCAAAGGTCTGACAACTGTTAATAGATATACTATTAAATTTATTAACAAATACAACAAAAAAAAACACAAAAAAATTTTTGACATATGTCACTAGTGTTCAATATTTATCTATAAACAAACATAAACAAACTTCCCTTTATACATAGTATATTATAAGTATTTACTATATTCAACTCCAGTTTTAGATTAGTAGCAATAATAGAAATTATCATCTTAAAACATTTTGTGCAGCAAATACATTTGTATGTAAGTGTATGTGCAAACCCATATGATGAAGGTTAATTCATACAAAGCAAATACATGTGGCAGAGCTTCACACACACACACACACACACACACATATATATATATATATATATATATATATATATATATATATATATATATATATATATAAAACTTCCAACAATGCTATGCTGTTGCTCTTCAAATGTGAGTGATTGTTTATATTTTATCTCTTCAGTTGTGACAGACCAAAATGCAAAATGTAAATTATTGGCAAAATATTTTCGGCATTTGTCAATCATGTTGGACACTTGCTTCATGCTTAATAGTGGGGTTATTTCTCTCTCTTTCATTCCCCCTCTCTAAATTTTTTATGTTAGATTTTTGCTTATATCATAAAAATACATCAAACTTACGATGTTTGTTACTTG
The DNA here is from genome assembly GCA_903632075.3 of Acanthosepion pharaonis. NCBI lineage: Eukaryota > Metazoa > Mollusca > Cephalopoda > Sepiida > Sepiidae > Acanthosepion > Acanthosepion pharaonis. The sequence goes on from CAHIKZ030005336.1 coordinate 1,796,106, forward strand.
AAGAAAAAAAAAACTTATGTTATTAGTCTTGACCTGGCATGTGAGCTTCAATCCCTTTCCCACTCCCATAACTTAGCTAGTTGACAGTGGTGAAAAAATGACTGAAACTGAGATACCAGGTCAGGACTGATAATATTGCAGATTCTTCTTTGGATTTGATCAAGAATATCTAAATACATAGCATATGTGGCAACAATATTCAATGCATGGAAGAATGGTAGACTTATAGATGTGTAAAATAGATTCTGATGAGAAAAATTGTTTAGTACAACACAGTGAACCAACTTTACTAACAGCAGACCTAGCAAGTGATTCATTATAATCTTTTTACTTCAAGTTAGTGGAAAATGTTAGTCTGAGAAAATGTTACTCTTCTACAGAATAGCATGTCGTGCTGATGGAATGCAAAAAAGTTCTTTCAGACAATTAAAAAAAGAGTAATTTATTTTGGAGGAATTACATTTAACAAGCAATTTCTTGCCTGAGTTGACAAGATTGCATGTCATTTTTTAGATCATCTGCCAATTTAGCTGTATCAAGTTGACCAGACTTAGCATTAAGACAGGAACAAATAGTTTTGTCATCCACATTAATACAGAGTTGAGAACTGATGACATGAGGAAGATTGTTGATGAAAATGTAGGTCCAAGGATAGAGCCCTGGCGGACGCCTGCATTAATGCAAAAGGATATAAAGAATATCAAGGCAATTTCATAAGAGTTCATAAGAAAGATTGGATGAGATCAAAAATTCATGCAGAAAATTCATACCATAAGCTTTCACCATGTGAAGAAAACCAGCATGCCAGACCCTATCAAATACCATGTGATGTGAGATGCTTAACCAACTGAGTGTTGAACCTTTTAGAATTCTGCCAAAAAAAGGTAGAAAGCTAACTAGCCAATAGTTAGAAGGATTACTTCACTTTCTTAAAGACTGGAACTACAGAAGAAGATTTTCCATCAAAACAAGAAAAGAAGAGACAGCAAGGCATTTATTGTGGAGTTTACAGAGAACAGGAGCCAGTTCAGAAGCACATTTCTTATGGACTATTGTGGGGATCAAATTTAGAGATAATAGCAGAAAAAAATGGATAAAAAATGAATGTTATTCAAGTTGTTATTTTAAGTAGTATGAAAAGCCTGATTTTTTGTGTAAAGCCAATGCCACAGGACAACTATCAAGAGCTCTACATAAACCTTATAACATGAGCTATGTTTTGTATTAAGTGCAAAGAACATCAGTTCATCCAGTAAAAATTTTGTTGGCATGTAATTTTGCCTTGGTTTTTGCAAAATGTCATACCAACCTTCAGTTTTATTGATTCTTCTGCCAAAACAGTGAGGCCTGGAGATTGAAAGGTTGGTCTTGACTAGCTTGGTAAATTTGAAATGTGTGTATAATTTCATTGAAATTGGTTGAGAAATGTAGATGTGCATAAATGGTATACACACACAGACAGAGACAGCTTCTGTTTTATAGATATGAAAATCTTAAATTATTTATGCAAACAACATAACTAATACAACTGGAAAATTAAATTTCGTAATATTTTTTTATTCTACCGTTAAACTAGCATATATTTAAGTGTGACCTGTAAATATTACTGTATGCACATACTTATTTCTGTATATCTATATTTGTACTTCTTTGTTTATGCAGTATTTAAATGAGAATATGCAAAATATATTGTAAGAAGAAATACTTTATTTTTGTATTATCTAATGAAGACAATCAATAAAACTTGTTCTTATTTCATGAAATAATATTTTGTGCAAATTATTTCAGGTCAATATTATATTGCAAGAAAAATATTAGATTTTATTTTTGATAGCAAATATTGAACAAATACAATATGGTAACATTCAGAATATTCAATTGTTTCTGTTGTAAATTGAGATACATTTCTATAGAAATTACTTTGGTTATAAATTTCTAAAGTAAATCATGCATTTTATTACTTAAATATTTTATCTAATGCTAATTTCTTTTTTACCTTAAATAGCCTGTAATACATGCCAATGGTAAATGTTTTTGCTGAGTGGAAAAGATTGCAGTAGTTTTTTGTTCATGTGGAATTAGAGTATAATTATTTGTCTATTGATATTAATAGGCTTTTTGATCTTTGAGCCAATAATTTAATCTGATAATGAAATCATTATTCTACAATATTGTTTTCATTTTCATTGTTTTTAACAGTTATTTTGTTTATTATATTATTCAAACTTCTTGATGTTGTTTGAAGTTCTGAAATGATGTATTTTCATTATTTCATATATTGTTTTTATTTATTGAATTATAGATTCTTTTTAATCATTTTACCCCAAGCAAGGCAATAAAGCCACTTAGAAGAATGGGGTTACTGAATATTACATAACTAGCAGTAGAGCCCGGCATTGCCCGGGGATGTAACAGTAAGAGATAGATCAAGTATCGACCATCATAAAGACTGAAAAATCAAATTGACAAAGATTATTGTTTAAGGTTGACGGGCACGCATGTCTTAATTAGTTCTTTTTTTTTTTTTTTTTACGAATTGGTCAAACCCAAACCCAAACTCAAACAAAAACATTGTTTTCAATCGTTATGGATCTACCGATTGAATAGAATTTTATTATAAACAATTGTCTTGTAAATGGAATTTTTAAAGCATTCTGTATTTAAAAATAAAGAAAAAAAGTGTGCAAGACAATAAGAAACACTATCTGCCAAAATGATTTTCACTTATTGAATACAGTAAAAAAATTGCATATTTTGCTTGTGGTGATTCATAATTAGAATTCTGATTTGAATATATTTTCCACTCGTTTCTAATACAAAAAATATTAACTTTATTTGGGTTTATTAATTATGATCTAACAAATCATATTCATTTAGTAGCCTTTCTGTAATCTTTTACAATTTATGATTTTTACTTATTGAATACAGTAAAAAATTTGAACACCATGTGTATTTAAAGTAGTTTCCGGTTATTATTTTTAGTTAGGAGGACTTGTATATGTTTAGATTTCATTTGTTTAATTTTTGTGTATTGTTCTCTGAAAAAAAACCGCTGAGTCACTGGAAGTTAATGGCATTCGGACGTTTGAGTAGCCGGCAGTAATTTCCGGCTGGGTGCGATACACTTAACCGTGCTTCAAATTGATTTCGTGCAAAAACAATTGTGTTTTTCCAATATTTGGCACTGTTAGAACCGCCGCAATGTAATTTTATGTAGTCCTGTGAAGTTTTGTTGAAATCGGTTGAATAATGTAGGAAATCTGATTCAATATATAAATGTACAGACACACACACATACACACAATCTGCGTTTTATAATAAGTAAGATATGAGAAAAATGTATATTATTAAAGAGAAAAGGCAACAAAAAAGACAAGAATTAAGACAGAAGATAATCATTGACAATGCATTTAAATTTTTTCTTCAAAAATATGCTAACAGCATAGAACTTACATTTAGCCATTTCAACTGTAAAATGATGAGATTTTGCCACTAATCTAGTACTGTGCTTAAAATCATAAAGTCTAGGAACTATAGAGGAAAGTTCATCAGAACAATTATGATGAAAGTATTTATAGAAAAGACACAGGGAAGCTATGTTACAATATTGGGAAAGTGATTGAAACTGAGGTGCCAGGTTAGGACAAATAACATTTCAGACTCTTTGTATTTTATCAAGAATCTCTAAATGCATAGCAGAAGCACCAAACCAGATGTGGCAGCAATATTTGAAGCAGGGATGAGTAGTAGATTTATAAATATGTAAGATTCTGGCAAGAAAAATTGTCTAGCTCTAACCAACTTTCTTAGCTGGAGACTTAGCAATTGATTCAATATACTCTTTCCACTTCATATCAGCAGAAAATGTTAGTCCAAGAATGCTGATGGAAGGTAT